>VZUI01060763.1:0-125000 GCA_013401135.1 Cettia cetti
CTATCTATCTATCTATCTATCTATCTATCTATCTATCTATCTATCTATCTATCTATCTATCTATCTATCTAATCTCAGTATAGTGACATTCCCCCTTCTTTATTTAATGTGATATGGGCTTACTGTAGTTTTTGAAAAATGCAATATCTGTAACTAGCTAGCCTTCTTAAAAATTTGGCAGAGCTAGTCCTTAGCTAGACAGCTGGCTGAAGCAGAACACCTTTTTGTCCTGAGGAAAAATAGATGGGATGTTGATAGTGAGGATTCTCAGTGTTTTCCTTCTGCCCCAAACCTGATTTTTTGAGAGCTTATTCTCTCATGCAAAGGCAATAACCTAGAGCACGAATTTTGTCCTTACCTAACACAAATGCAAAACCAATCTCCAGTTTCTCACAGAGATGCTCAGTGTTCCACATAAATGTGGAAAAGCTAGAGCACTTCTATGTCTAAATGTCCTGGTTGGCTGTAAAATAGATGGCTTTTGTGTACAGTCCCTGAGACCTGTTGTACCATTACTATTTTTATGTTGTGTTTTGCTGGAAAAATATATTTCAAACAATGAATTCCTCGATAATTGATTTTCTAGTTTCATTTTTCTGTTGTTCACTCTTTTGGTAACATATCAACTTCAACTTCCATTATTGATTCATTCATGTTTTGAAAGAAGCTTTAAAAACAGAAATAAAATACCTGCTCTGTTTCTGGACTGGATGATGTGATGTAGTGAGGCAGTGTCCTTGGGAAGGCCAGGCTATGCTTTGATCAACAAAAACTTTCTCTGTCACTGAATTATGATGGCTGGGGTTTTTTTTTTCCAGACAGAGTCAAGTGACTTTCTAACTCTTGACAGTGGCAGTAGGAAGGAGGAGGGGGTGGGGAAGTTAATTATTTTCCACCTCCAAAGAATACAATTGTGAGGAAGGAACTTTCTGATTCACTGGTTCCAGGACAACAGGATGTCAAGATCCATGCCTGATGTAACGTTTTCACTCTGAAGATGGGAGGAGGAAATGGGTTTGTATTGGTCTCTGCATGCAACCACTGACCGGGAAGGGATTGTGTTACGTGACTTATAAAGAGCTAGAGCACAGGAAGAGATTTGGTTTGCAATTTCTGGTGAATCTGTTGAGTAGGAGACTTGCTTGTCAGGTGCAAAAATAAATCAATGAAGAAAGGTGAGAAATCTTTAAGGCTAGGTAAAAAATTTTAAAAAACCAACCAAACAAAAGTGCTTGCATGCTGTAAGATGTTTAGTGCCTAGAGGCTGCTTAGTTTGTGGTTGCTTATTGGAATAGTCCCTTTTCACCAAACTCTTGGATTCTTTATATAGTTCACAGGTGCTTAGAAGTTTATGAATGTTGTTCAGTAGAAATTATTTTAAGGAGACACTAGGAAAAATGTGGAAATAATGTGTCTTAGCATCTCCCCTGTTCTAGATGTGGGTATCTTAGTGCAACAGGGCACCTCATAGCAGTCACTTACCTGACTCAGGTTTTGGAGATAAAAGACAAAATTCCTTTCCTCTCAGGCTAGAAAGCATTGAGGTGGTGTGCTGCTGCTCTTCCTCTCTTCTTTACTGAAGAGTGAAAAATCTCTGCTCTGCTGGCATGTGGGAGGCAGGAGTTCTGTTTTGTGCTTTGTCTAAAGGTGTTTTATCTGTATCTCACAGGGAGGATATCATTCATTACACAGCAGCATATTGTGTTATGAGTGTGAGTTGCCCTGTTATTTTTGTCAATGCTGTTCCCCTTTTCAAAAGTCTAATTGTTGGACAAGAGGGTGAGAAGGAACATGAGACTCAGGGCTCTAGTAGCTTGAGAAGAAAAAGGGGAGACCTAGGTCCTGGTCTGCCAGGCACTTTCTGCCACTTCTGATGAACTATTTTGGTGCAACTAGGATTGGAATCCACTTATCCCACTTCCTGTGATGGTGCTCCAACCACAAGGATGAAATATGCTAATTCTTCTTGTTTCTAGTTCAGTGAATATTGCAGATAAAATATGGTAGCTTCAACAGCAATGAATGAGTGCACTTCAAGTCCGAGGGTAAGTGTTCTTTGTTAGGAAGCTTTCTGAGTACAAATCCTTCTGATGGAGGAGAAAGTTCAGCTGGTGGCACCCACAACCTGGGTGAGTGATCTAACCAGTGGATGCAGGCAAGAGGAGAAAAGGAAGGTGTATTTCAACCCACATATTTTCTGCCAGTGTTTTATAGCAACCAGGGAAGGGTATATGAAGTCTCAAGAACCGGCCCATAAATCTGCATCCAAACCCAGGGCAAGCAGGAGAATACTTAATCGCCCACTATCCAGCTGTGGTGGGGCTTCAGTTTGATTTCAGCACTGAGAAAGCTCAATGTTAAAACCACAGATACTGTCTGACCTCAGTGGCATTTGAACAGAACTGCTGACAATTTAGATGCATCACATCCACTCACTAGGTTTTTGGCTTCTAAGCTCCTCTGTGGATATAGACCAGATTGCTGTTCTACATGATAGAAAGTCATCTAGAATAGAGCAGAGAGTCTGAGGGATCAAAAATTAACTTATAAACCCCTAGTATACAGTAGAAGGAGATATCTGATAAATCAGGGATAATCTCAGTTGAAAGGAGGTAGGTGTTTGGTTTGGTTTTTATTGACTCAGATAAATGTATGTCTTTAGGTAATAGAGCTAAAGCATGCAGCTGTATTTTGGTTTGGTATTGGAACAGTGTCAGACAGCCCAAAGTCCTCAATTTAAGTGTCCCATTTTAGGCACATAAATAAATGATTTAACTTTCAGAGGCAAGGATCATCTACAGTAACCTTTACTGTAAGTCTTCACAGCCCTTTTTTATATCACCTGTCTTCAGAGTTGTGTAATGTTGGTTCCTTTGAGGTTCTGGGATCCATACATCAGTTTAATTCCAATTGCTCTCTCTTGCTGAGTCTAGACTTTTGTAGACAGTGTTTAATGAATTTCTTGTTTTCTAAGCACAGTTGAAAGTACAGTCTGTGGAAGCACCAGGAATTCGTATTTGTCATGTTGAGTAAGAAATCTGAGGTGATACATAGCTTCCGGATACTGAGAGGAATTACTCCGAGTGTGCTCATGTTAAGTACTGGACTTGGTCATTAGGGTTAAAATTTATCTTAGCCTCCTAACTTCTGTCTTCCCCCAAAATGGACTGGCTGCCCACAGCAGCATTGTTAGGAGTGGAGTACTTGGTCTAAGACAGGAAAGACAGCTGAAAGTCCTGATCCTGGTACTAAGAACTGACTCCCTCTAGCTTCACTAATTCTTCTCACTGTGGTCCTTAATTTGACTCTGAAATCTATTATAATCTGTTATGTTGCATGGTGAAGAGTCTTAGGGGTGACTGAAATTTACTTGAGGTTTATAAAAAGCTCTAAGATTATTTGGAGAAAAGTACTTTTAAAAACACAGCCTTATTAGTTTACTTAACAGTAGAAATATAAGTATATTTATATACTCATAATAAAGGTTTAACCTTTTAAAAGGATGCATGGTTATGGAGGCAAAGTTAGAATTTTGGACAGGATTAATTAATCTATTACCTCAGCTATACCAAAAAAGATATCCTCCCTACCCAGCTTTGGGGTTTAGTATTATCCCTCTGTTGTTGGAAAGAGCATCTTCTGCCTTTTCTGCACACAGTGTTATGTAAAACTGGACGTCTTTAGGCTGCCACATTTGGATACTGTCATCTTTGAGATCAAGGGTTGGAAGACTGTCCAAAGGATTTCTTAAGCATAATTTCTTTCCACTTAAGTATATTTATTGCTTTTATGTTTATGTGCTGCCTAGGAAAATACTTTATTTTAGCATAAGAATAATATTTTCCAACCACTGCAGTTTAATTGGGAACTCCTAATTCAGTCATTCTACAAGAGGAACATTAGGGGAAAAAAAAAACAAGCTCAGTGTTGGGACAGACTAAAGAGAGGAGTGAAGAATATGAGTGCTATGAGGGACTTTGTCTTCTGGAAAAAGTAAATGCAAGAGGAAAGAATGCTTTATGTAACAGGAATCTTTTAAGAAAAATAATTTCCAATGTCAAGAGAATATTGTTACAATGGGGGGGGGAACAGAAATAGGAAAAGGGGTATGTCACAGCACAAAGGAAAACAAACCAGCCATATAAATATTCATGCTTATGATTAATTGGACTTTTGTAAATTTGTGGCTGCACGCAGAACTGATTTTCAATCGAGTTCTGGAAAGTAGATATTGAAAATGTTAATATGCCAATGCATTTCTTTTTCCAATTCTTTTAACACTAAAGTCATTGGGAGGATATATATTTGATAGTAAAATTGGTAATCTGTCTAGGAGCTGATAGACATAAGTTGATGCTAGGTGAAGCTGGCCAGAAACAATACTTTCTTAGTAGTTCCAAACCTTTATGAATGCCAGTTATCTTAAAGGCCATTATGAAGCATTGTGAAATGTTTGATGAATTCCAGAAGACACCCACTGAATTGCTGCTCTTATGCACCACAGCCAGGTGTGAAATCCTGTGCTGGCATGTGTCAGCCAGAAGAGTTTGAAGGGTGAGTCTTAGACACTAGTAGTACCTAGGGAGAGAAGAAAGCTGAAGAAGGTGTAGCCCAAGCAGATGATTCATTGACACGTGATCCTGAATTTAATACTTCTCTGTAACTCCTTTAATTTCAATTTTGTATCCTGACTGAACCCTTGTGGAGACGTATTTCCAGAGCATGTTATTGCAAAGTGTGAAACATCTTCAGAATCCATTGACTTTAATAGAGCTAGAGGATACTCAACGTCCTCTGCAACTGGTTCTTAAATTTGCCTTCTGCTATATGATTAATCTGTCTGCTCATACTTAATAACTACCTGTAGATGGTGGCAGTATGAATGTCCTCTTGGTTTTTATGTGGCCACCAGGAGAAGCAGAGAGATACTTCCAGAAATTACAGTCATTTGTAGACACTGAAATAATGGCACACACATTTTATTTCTGTTCTGTCTCAGTAACTCAGTAAATTGTGTATTGATTATGCTAATACAGCTAGTGTCTCTATTACTTGTCTGCAGAAATTATTCAAACATGTAGATTGAAGATGCACTTGGCAGAGTTACCATCCTAAGAAAAAGGCTTTTGTGCAAAGATGGCTTTAAATTGAATTACTAATCATATGCTAATGGAAGTTTATAGATCAAGTATTGAATTGTACAAAATGTAAAGTGCAAGGTAAAAATATGTATTCTAAACTTCCTATCCTGACAGTCTTAGTTGCTACATTAGGTTTATTTTCACATCTCTCAAGGAATATGTTTTATGAAGGGATAAATCAATAGCAATCTATTTTTATAGTTTATTTTGGGATATGTAGCTTCTCCTGCTTTGTTTACCAAGCTGAAGAGAGGCTCAGGCATTTGGGGCAATTATTTTTTTTCTTTTCCAAAATTTATTGATCTACCTGGACTAGAAGAAAACAGACTTTTTTCAATTATCTTTTGCTTTTATTTTATTATGGTTTGTAGTAGGTCAGAAACTATAAATCTTAGCCAGAGTTCTCCAAAAGGCTTCCCTTTCAGTGAAAGTGTAATTTTCCACATTTCTAATTTTATCCATTTCTTTTCTGTACAAGTTTTTTCCAGGCATCAACCAGAAATGACTTGTGCTCTTCCTTAGGGTGCTAAATCTACAGATTAACTTTTCAGGGAAGGGGAATCCTGGTTACTCAGTAGAATGTGAATGGAATTTTGCAAGCTAGAAAATCTGTATTTATTTTTTACCAACTTTAGAAAATAATCTCCCTCCTTTATGGTCCAACCGTGAGTCCCACAAACAGACTAAGCAAAAGGGGTGAAATCCTCATTGATCAGCAGGTGTTGCTGTAGAGCAGTCAGGAGCTTAATTCTAAATTTAGGACCTCTCTATCAAAATTCCCACAGGTTTTCCTCATTGGTTGTTCTTGATGGTTTTACTTGATTCGTTGCTTTATATATATATAATTTTTTTTATTTAAAAAGGGATAGTTGGTCTTAATATTGACAGTCAGAAATCTAAGCATGAGATGTGCTCTGAACTGAAACCAGGGTTTGCCTTGGACACTGCCTGTACCAAAGCTGAAACATCTTAACCTTTCACATGGATACAACTTCAGTTAGAGATACTATTTTTTTTTTTTAGTAAAATTTTTAAAACTGGTATCTGCCCAACCCACAGCTTTTATAATGGGAGATAGAACTGACATGTTGGATTTCTCTTTTCCCTTACTGATATTTTCTTTTAGTTGTTCTCAAGAAGCGTGGTGCCACAGTTGTTGTGATCTAGTCCTTTTTTGAAATTTTATTACTTGGGGTTCCTCTTTTTGTTTCTCAGAAGTTGTTCTGAGAAAACGGCTAGTAGGAAATTGATCATTTGTTGTTTTAAGGAACAGAGGAGTCAACTGAGAAATATTGCTACTGCTAACAAGACAGGTGAGCTGTGGTCATAAACATGCAGTTGTAGGGACAAGGAATATTGTTGCTTTCATGACAACATGTACCTAGAAGTTCTGTTCAGCCCTAACCTCAGTTATTCATATTGGATTGATAATGTATTATTCTGCTTTCCTGAGGCCTCTCCTTCACTGGTATTCTGGCTTCATTACTCAGAATTCATCTTACCTTATGCTAAGATGTGGTAGATGCTATAATGAAGGTGACATCTATATATGCAATTACAGTCTTAGGGTATCAATAATTTTGATGTTTGAATTAATAATAGTTCATACATGCTACTCTTTTATTTGCATGTGATCCTTGTTCCTTTTTTAGTTACATGCCATGCTCGTGCTAGAGAAAGGGTTTTGGTTAGCAAAATTTAAATCATCCCTTTGCATAGATTCTGTTTAAAGGTTTTCCTCCTCTGAACAGTGTAGTTAATGTTTAAGGGAGGTTAACATTGGCTGCATTTCACGCTACCTTTCAAAGTCAGCTGAGTTTAACAGTGGCCTGAGAGCTGAAACAGCACTGAAGTTTTCAGTGAAAAGGTGTTAAATGCTAATCAAGAGCTTATCCGATGCTACCAGCTGTAGCCTACCTTAATCTAAGGAATACCCTTGCAAGTTGGAGGAAGAAACTAACTTAATGCAAAGGGAAATGAGATGCGATTTTGTAGGTGACTCGCTAATTCAGTGGGTTTGGTAGGTAGTGTGTTTTTCTTTTTACCATATTTGCCCCTAAATACGGTTTTATTTTTCCTGACAAATATGTCAGTCCAATTGACTATTACTGGCAAGTCTTTGTGCCATGGCCTGTTGGGATCTACTTGTTTCTGTTGTGACTGAGAATCTTTAAAAGGATGAGCAAGGTTTAGAAAAATGCTAACCACAATGCTACCTGCTTTTATACTTGTTTTCTTTTTTAAGTGCAATAAAGACATAGTGGTCAGCCTTTGTTGAAAGCAAACCTCAGCTCTCACAGAATTTTCAGATCCCAAAATAGCAGGGAAGTTGTAGAATGTTTGTTTTCACAAGGCATACGCTGTCATGTTTTCATGGTACAAAATTGCATACCTGGAAACAATTTGTTAGGCAGTATCCATGTTTATATTTTCCATTTTAGGAGCTAAAAATGTTAGGTACCTCTCAGTCAGCAGTGTGAAGCTGAGTACATTTCACTGTGCAGTCACATCTCAGGAGCAGTGAGAGATTCTGGTACTGCAGCTGGTGGCAGTAGACCTTGAGGACAAAACAGCAGAAAAAATTAACTCTTTAATTTTGGTTTACACTTAAAAGTGGATATCTTGTTTACTTCTCAGCAGATAACCACTTGGGAATCAGTTATTGAAAATTCATATTTTGAAGACCTCAATTCTATCTTGAAACTGAAGAAATGATAGAGTTCTTAAACTGCTTTTTTGAACTGAGAAAGGACATTTATTATGATTGAGGACAGCAAATACATCTACAACCTTTAATAAGGCTGATTAGTAGGTAGTGATGATCAAAATGAGTTTCCTCTTGAGGGATGGAAGAGTGGACTCATTTTCAGTTTTAGAGCTTGTTCTTAGGTACATTTTTTGGAAATACATCAGCAGCTAATGGTGGACATAAATAGGGTCAGATTAGGCTGCTGCAGAGGTTTTCCTGGGAATTTTGAGGGGGTCACAATAGATGGTGTATTTTTTTTTTATTATTGTATTCTAGTTTTATTCATTATTTTTCTTGCTTTATTAATGAAACTTACTGATCTGCGCTACCTTAGAGAAAAATCTTTCTATGCAGCTTAGTTTGCATTTGACCATGCATTCCCCAAACCTCAGCTTTTCATGAGCTTTTCCCACTGCTTTCTTTGTCTGACCGGTTTCCTTCAGTTGTGAGGATGCTGGGATGACTGCTTCAATGTAACAAAGAAAATCATACAGTATTATCACAGCTGAGGTACTGGTAACATCGTGGCTGCAAAACACAAGTTCAGCTAATAAATTAGCTCATAAAATCATATTTTTTGAAATACTGGACTGACTGCAGGGCTGGGGAAACTTTTATCACATCTCTGTAGATGAGAAGAGTTTGCTTGCTAGCCACAGCTCTGGGATGGAGGTATAGATTGTTTAGAGTCTTTCAGAGATTGTACTTGACTCTTTCTGATATATGTTACAAGTTTCTGGTGTTCTAAGAGTGTCCTTATGAAAACTGGTGTTTTTTTTCTAGAAACTCAGATTCTAGAAACAACCAGTTGTATGAAGCCTTGGGGTTGGCGGAGGAGGAAAAGAGGTACCTGTGGAGTGTGTATATGTATCTCTTCTTTTGCATATATGTCTAGATTTATATGTGACCCCTAAGTGTTGCACTCTCTTGTCCCAAGAACCGGGAAAAAATACCTCAAATCTTTGGACTTTTAATTCAGTTGCATGATTATTTTTTGAGGTCTGAATTCTTGGGAGTGGAAATGCTGCAGAAGTGCAGTCTTTCCCCTTTCAGCTTTTTCCCCTGTGGAGGCACAATGAATTCTTTTCTCTCCGCTGTTCTCTAACTCAAAGAACTCTGTCTTTGGGAGAATAAAAAGGAAATGGTTCTGCCTTTTAGCTCTTCCCTTACTTTTGCTTTGGGAGAGTCAATCTTACTTAGGCATCGTATCAGAACGCGAGAGAACAGCGCTCTCTAATTTTTCAAAGTAGCAGCAGAATGGCTCTTGTTAGGTTCACTCACCCAACAAGTTTTGAATAGTGAATCTGACAAGAATTGTATTGTTTTTAGTTCTACTGCTCTGGAAAGCTGTGAGCCAAGGGAAAGATGCTGGCATGGTATATACAGTAAAACAGCATGGGGTTAGTTCTCCTTTGCAAGGCTGTCTGCACTGCTGTTTGCTACTGAATATAGGATTATTACTATTTTTTAAAACTTATGTATGAACTAGCACACACACCTCTCCCATCTGCCAGGAGAAGGCTTTCTCTTATCTGTGTGGAGCAAGCAGAATCTTAAAGCCCATAATTGTTCTCTTATTAGATCTGTAACCAAATACAGTAAAGTGCATTGAAGACAAATATCCCAGAGGAAATTGGAATTGTTTTTTTAAGCCATGAAAAAGAATTGGTCACTCTGCTCTCAGATTTGTAGCTTCCATACAGCAATGTATTCTGTCTTGGTCTGGTCTACACTTTTGCACTTTGCAGTGCAGCTTTTCTTGCCCGTGTTGTGCAAGCATTGCTGGCTTTCAGAACTGAGGCTGGTGTAAAGATGCTTGAAACACTTCAGCTACCTACCTAACATCTTTTTTGTTTGTTTTGTTTTTGTTTTGTTTACCTTTTTCTGACAGTAGAAGAAAATGAAACAGAGGACCATCAGGCAGGTGTGGGACACACAGCCGCACAGACTGGTAATGCTGAATTCCTTCATTAGTGCTTGCTTACCATTTGACAACAGTGTGAGGGATTTTTGTATTGGGGTGTTTTTGCAAAGCCTGCACTACTCTGTTTCAGCTTAGAATGCATTCTTGGGGCTTGCAATGGAAAATAACATTCCTCTCCCCTTACCTTTCAATTTCTGACAATTAGAAATTCTGTCTTTTGTAGGCTAAGTGAAAGTGAGATGCTTCTAAAGTAGAGCATGCTTTTCTTCTTTTTGTTAAGTTTAATCCTTCTCTATGGCCCCATGTAACCACCCCCCATGCCATTTCAGATAAACTTTATTATTAATTTCATTTAAACTATTTCCATATTTCTAATACGGTGATTTATTTAAAAATTGTTTGTATAATTTCTTGCCAGAGATTAATCAAGGGCTTTTTGATTTTAATAAGTGAGATTGGGTGGACTAAACTGTTGTTTGAGTCAGGATCACAGGGATAAGTGTTTTTAATAATCACGAATAAATAATTGTTAATTCCCCAAAACAACAAGAGCTTCTTTATTCTCTAAGATGATTTGGAGAATGCAAGAAATAATTTGTTTCTGTCTTTGGTTCTGGTTTCACTAAATTTTATCTGAAGAGAAGGACTGACTCGTCTGAATAGTCTTATTAATTCAGCTGAGGTCACCATTTGGAGTAAGGGCTGGCTCCTTAAGGATATTCCTAGAAGGCTAGTCATGTCTGAATACGTGTAGGTAATCTGTTTGAGAACAGTTGGAGTTACTCCTCTTAGGAAGGTGAATGCAGTTCATTTTTTTCTTCAGCTTTATATTTCTCTGTGTGTCCATTGGGTTTGTGTTTGGTGCCTTCCATAGGTTCTAATGGCTTTGTGCATAAAGTAGATTGTTTGAAGAGAGTAAATAAAAGCGAGGGCGTACTTTCCCTTTTTAATGGGAAATTTCTCAAACTCTTTTCAGTGTACATGTGTCTCCATTTAGCTATCTGCAAATTCTTGAAAAAACCAAACTTATCCTTCTGTAGACACGTGAAGTTGAAAAATAGGCAACTGCAAAACCAGAGATCAATGTCAAGGAGTGGTGGCTCTTCTGCATTTTTTTTTCTCTTAAAATAATTCTCAGTGGTTAGTTGCATTGCTAGTTCTTTATTTACCATCGTGTCCTGTGTTGCTCTCTGTTTATTTCTAGGCAGGATTTAACATTCTGTTTTTCTCTATAGCAAGAATGCAGTGCCGATATTAAAAACAAAAAGCCTGATAGAGCAAGCAGTACAGAAGGCCTGGACTGTGTACACACTGCCAGAAGTTTTTATAGTAATACTTTGTATCTAAGCTCTGGCTCTAACCATTAAATGTGCTTTTTATAGAGTACCAAGTTATAATGTAGTGCAGCTACGGCATATTAATCTTACTGCAGAGATTTAATGAGGCAGTTGTTTTGCGATGGACACTATTGGGAGCAGAGAGCGACAGAGTTTTACTTTACCACTGAGCTGAAGAAATATTCCTTGCCTGGTAATAATTATAACCACATGATCTAAGTTTTCCTTTCTTTTGCCAGCACTTTTCCATGCAGAAGTGGCTTGGAAGGAGGTCTACTGCAAGGCAGTGAAATGGATTGGAAAGGAGGCTGTTTTCTTGGTAGTTTGATGTTTTAGTTGAGATTATCTATGGATCCTTGCAGCATGGGCAGAAATATGTAAGATGAGTTTCAAGAATACAGACAGTCTTTGCCAGTCCACTGAGATGACTTTTAGATATTCATTACTTTTACTTGACTTTTATATGGGTTATAAAAAGTAAATGTGGTGAAACCTCATTTTTACACGGGCAGAATAGAATTTCTGCTGGTTGGCCTTAAACCGCTCCCATACTTGAAATTAATTGAAGTCCATGGCTTTATTGCCTCCAACACTTTTAAACCAATGCAATTTTTTGTTTTCCCCAAAGTTGCAGTTTTATTAGACCAAGTTACAGCAATAACATCCCTTATGAGAAGGAGGAAGAAGGGAAGGGAAGAACCACCTGCCAGGGAATATAGTAATGTGAAAATCATGCTTCTTTTAATCTCCATTTATAAATAATGTTAACATAATCAGGAAGAGAAGACAACTATTCTTTCTTTTATTTTTTTTAAGTGCTTTAATAGGCAGAATTTATTTCTCTTCCAAAAAAGCAACCTTCATTGATTTCTACACTAGATAATTTCCAGCGGTATCTGAATGTGGAGAGGACATGTGTGTATTGTTGCTGATGGGTGTGGAAAAATTCCAGTTGGTGCATGGGCAGCCTCTGAAACAGGGCAGAGAAGCCTCTGGAAATCACTGTGGTATTTGCAGATGTTGGGAAAAGTAATTTTACTATGAACACCATCTTATTGAGGGAATTGTGGCTGTGATTGTCGCAGATACTGTGGAGAAAGAAATGGGGGAGATGAATGACATTTGCCTTGAAGCATATATGTGAGCCTGAGCTTTGAACAAGAGGTTAAGGAGAAAGTACAGATGAATGCATATTGCATTTATAAAATATTTTACTCTAGTCTTTCAAAAGAGCTGCTCAAATAAGGCAGCTTATCCTCAATTTAAGTAACTGTTTAAGGTTAGACCAGCTCTTGATGGAAGATATTTGTTGTTGCAACAGAAAAGCTATCTATTCACAAAACCTCCAAATGATATTTGCTCTCTTTAAATATCTTTTTATTTTGCTGGTGACATCTCTTCACCGAAGCAGATCACGGTGGAAATACATTCATTGAGAGGGGCTGAGACTGCCAGAACTCATTTCACAAAGCTGTCATAGGCTAAACTCGAACCTAGGTCCCAGAGGGTCCCACTTAAGTGTTGACCTAAAAACAAATGTGCCAGTTGGCTAGAGCATGTATTCTAAAGTTGCAGCAGAAGGGAATAAGCTTGACTGACTTCTGTCCCTGTAGAGTTTATATCTGCAAATGCAGAAGGAGAAGAAAACATTATTAGTCTTAAAATTATTCTAATTTTAATAACTGGCCGCTAAATATGAAGCTTTAAATTGAGTGATCCTTTAGGCTTTTGTGCATTAATGGGTGCATGTGTGCCTTCGTGTGTGTGTGTGTGTGTTGCTGAATTCCTGTAAAATGCAAGTGTTTCTGAATAGTGAATCTCAAGAATTCCCTCCCCTCCCTTTTCTTTCCTTCAGCTCTGTACTTAAAGCAGAGTCAGAGACTACCCTTATTTTAAAACAAACAGGTCTGTAAACTTTATGTGCAGCATTTAAATACTCATGTTAAAATTCAGACCTAGTGCCCACATTTCCCTGAGTGCTGTCAATTTTATGAGATGAAACTGGGAGCTTGAGCTGAACGACTAATAGTATGCAGTGTTCACATGCTGCCTTCCAACAAGTGTTTAATGATGTTGGGGTCAGTTTGCAACAGTTAAGACAATTATTTCATTTTCTGAACTGTTTAGAACCTGGAGATCTCCTAGCTACTCTTATTAATCTTTCCAGCTATTTTGGAAAATGAAGCAGCAATGGAAGTTCTTAGATTTAGAATATTCAATAATGGCTAAAATGCCATAAAGTCTTTTTATAATTAGCGTACTTTTTTGGTTTGTAAATTTGCAGGCTACTTTTCTTTTTGGAAATAGCTGCCCAAGTGGAAATTTCCACTCTTGAAAGAACCTTGTGGAGGTAATTTGTCACATAAGGACTCAGTGTATAGACAGGGCTTCTGCACAGCAAATATATTTTTGCTTTCAGAATGTGTTTTTTATTTTTAAAAGTTAATCTGGTTTCTCCCTGTAATATAATTCCCTTAAAAATAAATACTGTCCTTTACCCCTGTCAAAGAAATTCCTCGGTTTTGATCACAGGCCACATGGCATGAGAAAGACTTCCTGACATGGGCCATTTCCAGTTTCTGCTTGCGGGTCCATCTGTGTTTGCACAGTTGAAGGGCAGGGTGCAGCAGTATGGACCAAAGGATACAGAGAGATGATGAGAGCTCTGACCTTGGTTGTGGGCAGCAAGAAATACGGGAATGGCTGTGCCCAGATGACTGTAGGGTGCTGAGAGCGGATGTGAGTGATTTAAGGTGGAATTGCCTTCCTGCTTCTCCTCACACACCACCCCACCCCCAATATGAATGTAGTGTTGGCGTGTTTTGGTTTCTCTTCCAAGGAGTTGTGGTGATTCTAATCAATTTCAAGGCTAGACAAGTGCGTTCGCAGATACCACCTCTCTATTCTCCTGGCCACAGAGCCTACTCCTGGTTACTCACCCACTTGTCTAAAGAGTGCAACATCTTAAAATCTACTTGCACAATCTCCTTTTATTATGTGAGTTCATCCTTGTTTTCTAAAATCGCTTGTTTTGGTCTCAGCTCTCTCAAATATCTAAAAGAAAAGATGAGGCAGCCAAAGCAGAAAAGGGAGAAGTGGTTGCATTCCTTTTGCTGGAATGTGCACAACACTTTCTCTTCTGCATTTCACTTGTTGTACTGTGGTTCCCAAGGAATAACGATGTTAAGTGCCAGCTTGCTTTATTAGGGAAGACAGATTGGTTTATTTCTGTCTTTGAAGGAAGCTTTTAGTAAAATGGGCAAAAAGTCAGGAGTGGTGAAAGCTACTGTGTTCCTCCTCCTCAGAGGAAGAAAAGTCCTAGGCTACACATTATCTCACAGAGCTGGTCATCTGCAGAAGTGAGGCAGTGCAGCGAGCTCTGAGGTGTCTCTGCACACATGGGTAGGTGATGAGGCTGCATGTTTCTTCCGGTTAGGATCTTCAGTTGGGCTCAGGATTGCTGATCTGAGTCTGGAGCTATCCTGCTATCCCCAAATGCCTGTTAATGTGTCAAACAGATGAAGCTTTCTTTTCTTGTGCACCCTATATCTTTTATACTAGAGTAGTTAGTTTCCAGTTTTCCATGATCTGGCAAACACAGGAAATGGATGAGCATTGTCATTAATTCATACACAAGTTGAGAGCATGAGTAGCATTTGACACAGGGTATAAGATTTCCAGGGCTTTGTTTGTGTCAAATAGTGTGGTGATGGAGTATTGGAGTGGGTTGTAAAATCAAGATTAATTTCATGTTTATGTAAATCAAATTTGTTAGTCTCTTAATTCTGGTAATTTCCTGTGAAATGCTGTAGTTAACAGTGAAAAGAAGTTCCTGCACACTCATTGATTTGATTTTTCTTTTCATTGAAAAACTAATTGCATAGGTGGTTTATCCTTTCTTACGATGATCAAAGCAGCTTCAATAGCTGTGATAAAATTGACAAACCTAACACTGAAGCATGGAAGAATAGCTTAAGTGAGAAATGGAGCTGCATTTGTGGGAGTAGAAGGGAAATTTGCTTTTCATTGAGATTAGGAAAAAAAAAAGGAAAAAGCCTCTTTTGCTTATTTAGCAATAAATTCTACAGTGTGCTGCATGCTCATGCCAAATAGCTTTCTTCTCATCATTAGCACAACAACCTATTTTGATTTCTTTTTTTCTTCTTGAATGTTCTCTTCTTACACGCCTGACATCACAGTCTTGATTTTGTTTCAGACCCGAACTGTAAACTAGAAGACAAGGCAGACGATGGAGATGTGCTAGACTGTAAGAAAAGGCCGGATGAAGGGGAGGAGTTAGAAGAAGAAGCTGTGCACAGCTGTGACAGCTGCCTCCAGGTGTTTGAGTCACTGAGCGATATCACAGAACACAAGATTAATCAATGTCAACTGACAGGTAAACAATACTTATCACTTTCTGGCTTCTTGCACTGCTCTGTTTCTGATTCCCATCCCCTGCTTCTGATATCCCTCCTTTTTCAGTTATTTGATTCCTGCTCTTGAATGCTTGGTTGAGACCTTTATAAACAGATTTTGGGACAGGATTATACTGTAAATGGAACATTACAAATTTTCTTAATACCAAAGGATATATGACTGCTGTGTGTGTTTTTTAGATTCATACTGTACAGCTTTCCACGCTTTGCTTCTACATGGATTTTGCTAGGTCATTTGTGAATGCAGAGGGCATTTGTAAGTGGGGCTTAAGTGGCATAATGTCACGTAATGAATGAATTTGCACAATGGCCTGTTGCAGATCTGAGCTGGATGTTGTGCTACTCTAATCTGTTAACTACAAATAACTGTACAGTAATCAGTAACTGAAAGTTGAGAGGAATTAAGGAAATTGTTAGAGGGGAAAATAAGATCTCAGCTTCAGTGAAGGGGCAGAACTGAATGCTGATCAGATACTACTGAATTGAGTAGAGCTGAGTGAATGGACCTGTCTACCACCTAGATTCCTCTTTGAAATTAACAGCCCCCTTACTAAGAAAACCATGTGAAATCTGCTGAATTTAAATTTAGTAAGTTTTTTGATGGTACACACTGTGGTCCAAACAGATTCAATGTCAAGAGAAAGACACTTATATTTTTAATTAGATAGTGTTTTACTTTCAGCTTGTACAGCATAAAATGTACTTTTTGTGTAGTGGAATTTTGTTAAGAACCTTTCTTTATTACGACTTTGTAAGTAAGAAAATTCCCTTTCCATTTGGGAATGCTTTTAGAAAGTGTCTGTGTGTGCTTATGTTTGGGGATCTTCCTGAGTTTTGGTTCCAGTAGGTCTATAGGCTAAGCCCTGTCAGAACAAGACATAAAAGTCAGATAGCAGTACCTTTCTTGAGGATGAAGAGGGAAAAGATGATGAGCAGAAGAGGAATAAGTGGGCAGGAGCAGAAGAAAGATTGAGGAAGTAATGTGGATCTGCCAAATTATTTTAATCTTCACTTCAAATTATGTAAAATGAAAATCTGCTGCAGCAAGAAGTGTTTACTTTTATTAATATACTCCTTTGCCTTTTCTTCGCTGTAAAATGTATTTCTGACTTGAGATACAATCAATTCAATCATTTTCTAATCACTCCTACAAACTTCCAGAACATATTTTTCTACAGTACTCATGATTTCTGGCAGTATGGATATTCTCTCTTGACTTGAAATAACTTCAACATTTTTCTCTGTTTTTCTTCATACTTCCCTTCCTTCTTTTGCGCTTTCTGTGTTGAAAAATTAGTGTCTTGTCTCTTCCTCTCCTCTCCCAGAAAGCACTCACCCTGCCCGAGTCCCCTGGCTCTCCCCTTCACTGTCTCAGATCCCATTTATTCATCCCTGTGGGGTTTTTACCTTGTTTCCATACTGCTGTCTCTCCTTTCTGGTTAGTTAGTTGCTGCCCACTTCTACCAAGTGTTTTCTTTGCTTTAAAGCTGCAAGCAGAAGGCGCTGAACAGTGCTTGTGCAGTTGGGTTAAGAGACTGAAGAAAAGCAGGTGAGAGGAGCAGTAAATGAAACGAATCCTGAACCTCTGCTCCTGAACACAGCAGTCCTTGCTGAGAGCTGTGTTGCTAAATGAGAATGAAAATAAAGATGCTGGATTAGTCAAGCTGAGGTGCTTTTTGAAAGAGGATGGGGAAATAAAAATGAATCTTGAAGGAAACTGTTTAAGTTCCTCAAAATATCTTTGTTTCTCTTTCAAGGAAACTTGTGCTAGTGAATGGGTAGAGCCCAGGCTGTTTGAAAGCCAATGAAGTGAACAAAAACTGAAACTACACACCCTTCTGAGTACAAAGTTGACAAAAAGCCAACTGTCCTCTGTTTCTAAATATAAATGACCTAAATACACCCTTAGAGTTGAAAAAGGGGCCTGAATGACGTTGCTGGAGTTGAGGATTTCTTCTTAAGCAAAAAAATACTGAACAGGTTGTTAGTGAGGTAGATTCAATGCAGGGTCCTAGGGTGCATGTGTGACCTCACACTAATGACACAACATTCAAGGCAACCTCATTGGCTGAGATTATTTTTAGATGATTTGTGACAAAAATGTGACAGAAAGAAGACTTTATTTTCTGAAACACAGTATATATTTGACAAAAATAAAGTTTGCTTTTAACATTTTAGTCAAGCTCCCTGGACTCTTGTCTTTCTCTTCCACAAGCACCTTTGGGTGCTATGCATTCATTTTTTAAAAGAAAGTGTTATCAAGAAGGGCTGGTTGCACCTCCCTTTCTCATCACAGTCCTCTGACACAACAGGGTCTTACATAGTTGCTCTGGTTGTCTCCTTTTGGAGCAGCCCCACTGAAATTAGGAGACACTCTAAGGTGACTCTAATAAGTCTACAAACATGTCTATCACTAAGTTGTTAATCAAAGGCAAGAGGTTTAAAAAAGTTATTTTTTTCTACTGTATTCTGCTGTTTGGATCAACTATATTCTCTCTGGAGGAGGGCAGAGTGTGCCATCTATCTTGATGAGATTTTTCCAGTCTGAGTCTCAGGCAGGGAAGTGTTACCTAAGATGCCCATTATGTAAAAATTCCAGGGCCGTTATCCTCTGGACACCACATTTAAGTCTTGATGCCCTCCAAACCTGATTCTTCAGATGGCTGAGCCAGCTGCTGCAGCTTGTCTGGATTTTACTGAGCTTCACTGAGATGCATAGGGAGCTGCACTGAACTCTACATCTTGATCCAGGTGTCTGGTCTCTTTCCATTCAGTTATATTGGGAAAAATCAGCAATTATGTTGATGGAACAATCAGGATGGAGAAACAATGGCTCTAGTAAAACCCTGAGTGTGAAACACGACATTTGAGTGTCAGTGTCTTGACTGCCACAATCCCCTAGGTTGGTAACCTTGTAACGTGCTTAAGGATGGGGCCTGCCAGTTAAGGTTCTCAAATTGATACTCGGACTTCTAATTTTTGCTTTTGAAAATATCAGATGTGTTTCTCTGACGTTTTGAGAGTTCAGTGGAAGGAGTAAAGTTGCTTTATTGAATTGCTTATTCTGTACTCTCAACCAAAGACCAGATTGAGGAGAAGGGAGCTGGTTTATGAAACAGTGCTCCCAGTCTCTCAAAGTGTCAGTCACCCCCACCTATTCAGAGGACAGTGGAAGATGAGAGTTACTTACAACTCTGTGAGATTTAGCTCTCAGGATCTTGAATTGCTGTTCTCGTGCAGATTTTTTCAAAGGAGGAGAAAAAAGTCCTCCCCAGCTGATTCCTTTCTGTAATCTGTTGTTTGAATTGAACTCATGTTCTTTTTTCTGGAGGAGGCCATAGCTGCTCTTTTATCCTAATGTGTGCGCTATTGATCTTTTCAATTTGGGTCTGATCCAGTGTCCATTGAAGTCAGTGAAAAGATTCCCATTGACTTCAGTGGGGATGGAACAGGCCCTTCATGAGCTATTTAGTAATATTTTTTGCTATCATCTGAAATTCTTGTACTGAAGCTTTCTCTGAAAAGGTGATGATTTATTTATGTTAATTGCTGACAATGCCTGTGATGTTTGTGGAATACAGATAATGGATAAATGGGGGGAAAAGCTCCAAAAGATTCTTTGCAATATTTGTAACCAAGGATAGATAAGATGCTGAACCATATTCATTTAGTCATTACAAAATATTGGCAATAAAAATATAGATTAAGTAGTGCTTCTCTCTGATGTTAATGCTTTTCTCACTGTATACTTCCTGCAGCATTTAATTTAATAACTCAAGCCACTTGCACATTGTCATCCTCTATGTTGTGTTTATAAGCAAAGGGTCCAATTAGCATGGCTATGAGTCTGATGTCTTTCTAGTATATGTCAGTTTGGATCTCACTGGAGGAACTTGAATGCGGTAAATGGTACACTACTGATAAACCCTCAATTGCACCTTCTCTCCTCTTCTGCCATCAGGAAAGGACGCTTAACCTTTTGCATTGCTGCCATAGATGCTGTTGGTAGGACACAATGTGTCAGACACTTTCTTTTATTGTCTCCAGCTTGATTTATAATCCCTTTTCCCTGCACAGTGCTTTGTGCTGTTTATTTTCATTTTTTAGTCCTCAGGGATCATGCTTTATAAAGCCTCCCATGTCTATGTGAGAACTACCTCTCCACTGGCTGGCTCTGTGTGCAGAGGTATCCAGCTCAAGCTTGGTACTCTTCTAGATTCTGTAGGTCACTTTGGCATCAGAAATCTCAGCCATAACCAGAGCAATACTGGAACAAGGAGCATAAAGATGCTGTGAACATACCAACTGGCTGAGTTGCTGAATAACTCAGCAGCAGCCGTCATGCTGGCACACAAGTCTGCCATTCTCCACCTGGATGTGAGTAGACACAGTGCACGTTACAGGACTTCCCTACTAGCCCTGTTGGCACCACAGGCTATAAAACATGCCTGAAAGCAGGCTACTCAATCATATGCAGTCATAGCTTCAAGGCTAAGGGTGTTCTGAGGGCAAAAACATGAGGTATTTCTCCATCGGTGATATTTCACCTTTAGGTAGTTAGGTGGACTCCAGTCTATGCTTTGGGCTCTAGCTTAGTTCTACAACTCTGACAGGTTGAGTAAGTACGTCAGGTAGAGCTGACAGCCATTCCTGTTATCACCTAAGCTGTTTCTTATATTGGAAAGGTTACTGGTCATAGCTGTGTGCCCCCTGCCAATGAAGAGATGCTGTCCTGCCCTCTAGCTGTGCTCAGAGATTCCTCTCTGATGCCATCTCAAAAAGAGTTCCAGAACTGTATTAGGTAACCATTGTTTTGAGTGCTGGTCTCCATCAGCACTGGAGTATCACAAGGGTGGGAACTCCTAGATAAGTCAGTGTTTCTGTTTTTTGAATTATGACCAAAATTAATTTCCACCATCATCCTGAGAAACACCTACTTTCATGTCTAGTTATGAGAGCTTGTGCTACTTAACAGCTACACAGACAGCATGCACCATGAGTGATCATGGACTTAGCAAACAGGAGGCAATAGTGGTTCATTGTAATGGTTTCTTTCTCTTGAATCTTTTCTCTTCCTCCTAGTGCCCAGGAATTTTTCCTCTTTCTGAATGAGTAATACCAGGACCATCTCCTTCACTAGAACATCTGAAAACTTTCCAGGGGATTTTGTCCCAAAGGATGTGTGCTGTGCAGTGAGACTACAAGATAAATCTTGTGAACACTTGGTGTTACCATGCTTTGATATCCTAGCTAGAACAGCTCTTCCTGCTAGCAAAAGAATCCTGGCCAAATATATTGTGTTTCTTGTCATTATTTTTTCAGTTTCCACTACATATGTGGAGAAAAGATACATGGCAAGGCTCCTTGGTCATTCCAGCATCACAGAGAAAAATCTGAGCTTGATCAAAGTGCTTCTGAGGACAAGGACCCTAAGAAGTTAAATATATGATGCACCAAAAGCATATTCATTTGCTTCATTGCAGTTGGTGGCACATTGCCAAGCACTGTTTGCCAAGTACAGTTACTTCACTTGAGAGTCACTCTGTTTCTCTAGAGAATTCCTGCACCAAGGACTGCATATGGATTTTACATTAAACAGTTATTGAATAAAAGACAAACAGTGTTTAGACTGGGGACTTGAGCTCAGGCCTCTCTTTCCTTGGAGGGCTTCCCAGTTGCTGTTTTAGGGAGATATGCTTCTACTTTTCCATTTGATTTGGACCACAAACTTCTGACTTCTTTTCCACAAAATGATATTCTGTTTGACAGATAGTGGAAAGCAAGTCTTCACCTTCAGTTTCATGTCCCAGCCAAAACTCATGGTAGTTTGCAATTTGTAGCCTCACTTTGTTTCATTATGATGTGGTCCAGGACCCATATCTGCAACTCCAAATCCTTGATATTTGGGGGAAAAGGGGAATAGGGTGATAATTATAGCCTCTCCCTCCAAAGTTCATAATTTTGAATTCAAAGGGCAATGTAAAGCCTCTCACTAGACTTGGATGGAAGATTTATATGCAGTACTGAATAGCCAAGGCTATACCGAAGTTCATATGCAAAACTTCATGCTCCTATGGAGGATAAATGAAGGTCTTGATAATTGTGTTCCTAGATTTTTGTATCAAAATTCTGTGAAAATATTTCTTAGATATGGAGAGCACTTGTATAAGCTGTAGCTGGAAGCTGTGAAGGGAGAGAGCACAGCCTTCTGTCTCTTCTTCAAAATCTGTGTGCTTATCTTGAGGATCCATGATGAAAAGCCAACACAGGCAAGGAGGCATAAACCCCTTCCCTTTTGCTTGGAAACCATTAATCTCTGCTCTTGAGATTGTTAATCAGTCATAAAACCAGTAGATCTTCATCTCCTGGGTGTCTTAAAAGCAGTCTGTAGCACTTCCTGAGTTGTCTGTCAGTGACCCCTTGTAACAGAAAGCAGCTGATGTATCATGGAACTGTTATTTTGACTTGGGGCACCCCTGTAGCAAACATGTTCATGAGTATTAATTGTAAGTGTCAGAACTCTTGCTCTGTTTGGAGGTGGGAGAACAAGCTAGGGTGACTTCCAAGAGAGTTTGAGTGCCTCCTGCATATCTTTCATGGATATATTTTCCTCAATTTGTCTTCCTATTTTCCTCTTATTCTAGCCTGATTTTCTACCACTAAAAAGGCTGATGATTTTCTTAGCATATACTAGAAAGAGTTTTGCTTGGCTTATCTACTCGACGTGTCCACCAAGGACTTTGCACCATGGGAACCTGAATTCCCAACATAATGTCAAGGTACTGGATCCAATCCCACGTCCCTTCACCATTGCCTCACTGAGTACCATGGACAGAGACACCCCTCAATGGCCCAGGAGTCCTGATATGCAGCAGAAACTGCTCAGCTGGATTCTGTAGTTCTCTCACTGGCAAAAGCAGTTTGGTTTAGGCAACCCCAGTGCAGGGTTACCAAGTCTAGTTTTTGGTAGAACTGTGTCTCTGCTGCCTTTCACATTTAAATAATCTGGGATCTTGTATGGGTAGCTCTCAGGGCTTATCTTGCAGCTATCCATGCCTTACTGGGCAAATGGAATAGGGAGCAGAGTTGGTCCAAAGTGCTCTTAACACTGAAGGCATACATTCATTTCTGGAACAGGAATCCAGTCATCCTGGGATTTGGCTATCACACACTTGAACCAAGCTTTTGACTACCTTTGCTCAGGGGTTCCCACGTAAAACTGTTTCACTGAAAATAAAAGTGAATCTTGAGGACAAAAATACTCTGGTTTGCAGGCTAAAAGACACCATGTGTCTCTCACCCAGAGTCTTGTTTAGAATCATAGAATCATTAAGGGTAGAAATTACTTCCAAGATCATTGGAAGAGTCCAGCCTTTGAGCAAACACCATCCTGTCAACTAAACCATCATGACACTGATTGCCATGTCCTGTTGTTTCTGGAATGCTGAAAGAGATGGTGACTCCACCACTTCCCTAGGCAGCCCGTTCCAGCACTTAACCACCCTTTCAGTGAAAAAGTTCTTCCTGTGGTCCAGCCTGAACTTCCCCTGGCACAGCTTCAGGCCATTTCCTTTGTTCTTATCATTTGTTGCATGGGAGAAGAGGCCAACCCCCACTTGGCTATAACCTCCTTTCAGGTGGTTATAGAGAGCAGTAAGGTCCCTCCTGAGAAAGACAACATTTTGCATAAACAATATACCTTGGTTCAGTGCCTTCTTCCCAAGTCTTGCTTAGCAGTATGACCTACAATCATAGTACTAGGCTATAGCACATATCTGTGTGGTGCTTTTTTGATATACAACTGTGAAAACATCAGCTGGGAACACCTGACATTCTGTTGTGGGTGAGTGCAATATCATTGGATTCTGGGAAGGAGCCATAATAGTGTCATGAGTTTTTCCTCTTCTGGCTTTGGTATTTTGTGGTTTCCAAGTTAGTCCTATGTCACTGCCCCTGTTTCGAAGCACTGACTTGGCCTGCTCCCTGGCTTTTTCAGAGTTTGTTCAAATGCCTCCCTGGCACTCTGTTGAAAATCTGCCCTAGCTAGATCCAGAACTTTGCTTTATTACAGTGACAGTCTGTTGTTCCATTTATTTATAGCCTCTGCTGGGTGTTCTAAAGGTCAAGCCATTTCCTCACAGCATTTCCAAATGGGCAGTACAGGGTATCTCTCTGCATTACTGTTTGGCTACTGTGACTTTCCCACTGAAAAGTAACCTTGCTCTCTGAGTGTTCAAGCGACATCTCCTGCCTGCTTCAGAAGAGGGTCCAATTTCTGAGATCTGCCAGGTGATGACATGAGGTAATCCACTGACCTTTATGAGGCATTCTGTGCAGGACGTAACCATCAATGCTCATTCCAGTTTTGGGAAAGCAGTACTATAATCACTATTTGATCTATGCAGCTGAAATTCCTAGTTCTTGTTGTCCAAGGTAGATGGTTGCCTGCAGGGAAAGGACCAGAGGGGGCAGGGGAATCATCAACACTGGCACATATGTGAAAAAGAAAAAATAGTCATTACTTACCCTATGATAACTATGTTCCTTCCAATTACTGTTGTAATCAATATGGATCCTGTGGCCAAGCTTGTCTTGTTTTTCACAGTCCTCAGCAATACAGACTTTGAATTGTGAAGCTGCTGCTGATACAGGGTCATAGCTACCCTGACCTTTACCCAGTACAGTGAGAATTCATGTGTATGATTCTAATAGACATGCTATTAAAAATGAAATAATGATTGTCTTGCATGTATATATGTATATACACCTACAGTCCATACTGACTATGATGTTTCAGAGAATCAACCACCTTGGAGTAAATGCCTGTTGTTTATTTTATGCTTCTATTTTACTGGAATATTCATAATACATTGTCAGTGAATTACAAAATGGGTCTTGTTGCCATGACAAATTAGCCTTTTTAAGTGGTGAATTTCCTGCACCTTCTAAAATAATTTTCTTGAAATACTTGCTGTTTTTATTATTGGCGCTTACTTTAATTACCATTTTGAAATGAACGAAATGGGAGGTACAACATATTATCATTACTTATATGTTCAGTAGTTAAATTCATAGCTTGAAAACTAAATGTAACAAAATGCCCCACAGCTCTTTAACACTTTGCTTAATACAGTTGTAGAAAAACCTTAATTCATGTTTATACAATCAGCTGTAGAGTGTTAAGGCTTCCAGGCAATGTGGTAGTTCACTAACATGCCACCCATATAGGCTTTGTTTATCCTTCTAAGCATCATCTGGAGGGTCTAAAAAACCCACTTTTTGGGGAAAAAAAGAGTTGTTGGAGCAGAAAGGTCCTTAAAAACATTCTAGTCCCCGCCTGCTGTTGGCATAATATTCTGTTTGACATGGTTGCAAAGTCACTTCTGCTTCTATACTGTGACTCTGTTAGTAAGTTATTGATTTAAGACAAAAGGAAAACACCTTTTTAATTTACCCAGGGTGTTCTGAGCTATATATTGTGCCTTTTGAGAAAGACACCTTTTCTGTTGTGGAAACCCATTATAATGATCAGGTAGAAATCAAGGTGTTGCATCTATGGAAAGCACTAAAACCTCAAGTCCCTTTTACTAAAGTTCCTCTGTCTTTTACAAGACGCTAGCTATGCCATTTTTTCCAACTGTTCCTCCAAAATGACTGATAGTTGAGTTAAATTCTTTCTTAGTGTGGACCCTTAATATTCCTAATTTTATATCCCTGTACTTGTACTAAGAGGTCATAGTCCTTAGCTGAGGTTATCATTTGGGAATGCTGTAGTGTAACTGATATCTATGACCTCTTAATAAGCATCAGGAGCAAGAGATCGAGATCATTCTACAACATGCCCTGGGGGTACTTTCCCTTCAAGAAAGCAAGCTGGAACCATTCAACTTTTTTCTTTCTTTCCATTTTTTACCTTCGGGGGAAATTGATCGATTTGGAGATGATTATTCCATAATCTCCGAATTTTTCTCTTCTACACTGCAATGGGAACTCCTTGAAGTTTAAAGGGATGAGTCTCTTGTGTGCACTGTAGAATGAACCCAAGGAATTTATGGGGACAGGAGTCCTTTTAGCACAGTTAGTATAATTTTAGGCAAGTTTGAAACTAAAATACTGGGAGGATCTGCGGACAGAAAAGGGTAAATTTGTTATTAATTTTGTCTGGCTAAGTGTGATCACTTCTCTCAATGGATACTTCATTTAAGATTTACTTCCTGGGGGAAGAAACAGGGGTTTCCCAAAAATGCAGACACATGAAAGACATGGTAGAACTCAGGGTTATTGAAACTAAGTATAAAAAATGAACTGGCAATCAACTCATGGATTTAATAATGACATCAAATTTTGGTTCGAATTTACTCTTGACAGTGCTATCAAGATCATGTTGTCATACATATACAAGTAAAATGATTTGATATTTTTGTCTGTAATATTGCTGAAGGATATAAAATGCAGGAAAATATTGTGCCTTTATGTAAAAACAAGGAAACTATGCTTTCAGGACAGGGAATGGACTGGAGCATGTCAAGATGTCTTTTGAAACAGAGCTCTACACAAGATAGTGCTGTGGATTGGCACTTATTCGATATGTATAATATATGGGAATTAGCTTTAAGTTTTATAAAAATACCTGTCACTGGTTTATTACCTCCCTCACCGTGACCAGGACTGGTGTCTCTCATTTGTTTTACTGCTGGATCCCAGCAGGAAGTGCAGTCTAATGACTGGAGGAAGGTTGAGTGACTCATGCGGGGGAGGCTGGAGAAGGGTCAAGTTTTTCAAGTACTTTGCAAGGCTTCTACCAGCTGTAAAAGCAAAGCACAGGGAAATGAAACTGGCAGTTGCTAATTCACCTTTCTCTGACAAATGCAGGCTTCAGCATGAGTGCATAACACATCAGTTTTACCATTAACACATTAATTAATGTCATTAATTTTTCATGAGTATGTGTTTATTTCTTATCATTGTTATCTGACTTCAGTACGTGGCCAGGAATGATACTTGGATTTTTGCAAAACACTGAGCATGTTCAATTTTTCCTGTAAATTCAGTTTCTAAGCAACACCTCTTTGTCCTGAACTATTTTAATGTGTCAATAACCACTGTTTTCTGTTAGAATAATTCTAATTATTCTTCTAAACTGCCTTTGAAATACTTTAAAAATGTTTAATATTTGCTCATCCTGTTATGATTAGAATATTGTGTATTATTACACAATATTGTAATTTT
The DNA here is from genome assembly GCA_013401135.1 of Cettia cetti. NCBI lineage: Eukaryota > Metazoa > Chordata > Aves > Passeriformes > Sylviidae > Cettia > Cettia cetti. The sequence goes on from VZUI01060763.1 coordinate 26,817, forward strand.
TTTTCACAGTCATTTGTCAAGTCTGACTGGAGAATGTTCTTCAGTTTTTGTACATAGTTGTCTGTAATCTTTGCTTCACTGAAACTAGTGGAAGAGTCATTATTATGTTCACAGAGGGCAGGATTTCTACTACTGAGTTGAAATTCTCATTCTGTTTCTCTCAGGATTCTTCTCCCTTCCCCTTTGATCTCTGCCTTTCTATTGCTCTGAAATTTTAAAATAGTCACTGCTTAACTAACTTATTTTCAAGTAGCACTTCCCAAACAAGTGGCAGGCTGTGGTATTAACCACAGTTATTTGCAACAGTTTCCCATGGCAGGTAAGTTTGAAAGTAGAAAAGCTTCTCCTGTCTGCCATGATACCAGGTGCTCCCTGGTAAAGAAAAGGCTGAGGAAATGGAAGAATGTAGTTTATCTTATTAAAATTAGATTCTGCCTCTTCTGTGACTCTCTCTGCCTGCCACTGTTGTTGATTTTTATCTTGTTATTTAGTGTACTTGCTACCGAGACTACTTTTCTGTCCTTGTTATCTCTATACTTAAGGTTCTTTTACTGAGGGTTTCTGCAGTTGTGCTTTTATTTCTATTGCCTTTTTCTCTATCAGCAGGTCAGGTATCCCTGCAGTTCTCCCTTTGGCTGAGAAGGGTAGGAATGATTTTCTGTGGTGCTGGAATATCCCACTGCTTCTCCTTCTTGTCTGTTCTCCCTCCTTTTGCACTCCGCTATTCTACTGTTCCCTTTTTCCTCTCCAATATCTAGAGTAGTGCTGCTACTCCTATTGAGTACTTCAGTATTTCAGCAAGAATAGCAGAGTGAAATTAATTCAAAAGACTTGGTTTTGTTCTACAGCCTCTGCTGGACTTGATGCTTTTTATAGGAATCAAGAATATAGCTGCAATCTCAGGTCTACAGCCCATGTTGTTATTTGCACAGTCATCTGTCGCAACAGGTTCATTCTTGATTTGATCACTTTTAAAGCATTTTTGTTAATGCACCAGTTTTTGTATAATGTTTCTTAGGAATACACAGTTGTGGATACACTAAACATATCACAAATTTCTGAGTGGTAGGAACAATTGCCCCTCATAGCATGGAACAAAAGACCATTTGGAATTCCACAGAGCATATGGTTTTTTGTCAGTGCAGGCATAGCTGGCCCTGACATACTGTTGAGGGTGTTTGCGGATACAGACTTGGCTTCATGAGAGGCATGGAGAATTTTCCACTGCATTTCAGTTATTGGACAGTGTCTGAAGTGCCTAAAAATTACTTGTGCAGCTCTCCTCTATGGGCACAGAAAGAGGCCCAATACAAATTAAAGGCTGAATTCTAGCTCTTACAAAATTCACCATCTTGGATATGAAGGCAGAGAGCATCTCTGTATGCTGAGCCCCATGGATTTTTTTTCATACAGTGGTTTTGAAACTGCATCTCATTAAGTAGATCTGGGAGGGTGGTGAACAGGGCTATGATGAATAAATACAAGTTCACTGAGTCAAAATTGTTCTTTGCATGGGGGGGAAACCTTATATTTTATATACCTGTAAGAATTGCACAAGGTCTTTCATTCTCTTAGTTCCAAAATTTTTCTACAACTATTTACCTTCAATAGCATGAAACATAGAAGTAGAAGACAGCAGCTAAAACCCATGAGACGTAGCAGGGGGAGACAGAAAACTGTCCAAGAATTATGTGGGAAGCCTTCTGCCCTTGTGAAAAATGCCACAAGATCTCAGTGTCCACAAAATTGCACTGAGATGCGAGTGGGTGGATTATTCCACATGCACATTGCCAAAACCTGGCTGATGCTTTGCTTTCCAGGTGAGTAGTACTCAGGGAAGTCCCGTGTTACGGAATGGTATGGCTCTTTGTCACCCCTTTGTTTCAGAGGTGACTGGCAGCTCTTTTAGCATGCACAGCGGGAGGCTGGCCCTGCTAACCCAGCCATAGCTGGGGAAACCATTCTGCTTCCGAGGGCTGTTGGTCCCAGACATTTTGAGTCAGAGGCAAGGAAGTGGCTCAGAGTAGTGTTAAACCCTAAAGTTGTATTCTGGCCCTCCCTTGTCTCCTTATATCTGCTCTCAAGGGGCTCTAGCACAATATTTTGACTTGTGAGCCCAGAAGGTTGACTGTGTGGCAGACGCTTAAGGTAATTACGGGCTTACTTATACATTTTGCTGTCAAATTACGTAATTTTTGATAGAGGGCATAATGTATGCTTTCTAATACAGGATCATGGAAGCTTGGGGTTCTGCCTCTTATTACATAGCTTAAAAATCAAACCACGTGTTTTAACAGACCCCCTTAGAATCACCAGAAGATGTGTGCACCATTCCACCCTTTCCTTCCATAACATTCTAGGATGTATAAATACAGGATATTCTGTGGAAGAAAAGTTTGGATTTGAAGCCTTTAACTGTGATACATGGAATGTGTTTACCAAACTATGGAAATTATTAGGTGTACAGGAAATGTTGTGTATGTAAGTAGTCAATATGCTCTTAGTGAATTGAGACATGGAATAATCATTCTTCCATCAGCCGAGTGCAGTACATGTGGTTTGCAATCCAAATGTTATTTGCATAGTTTATAGGCTTGCCAGCTATTTTCTTAATGAAGTATATAGTTTTATCAGAACTTTATGCCTACTTCTGAGGAAGGGGAATGAAAAAAGCAGAGAACAACATCTTTTAAAAACAACTGAAAAAGAAAATATAATTTTTTTTTTTTATTGACTAAAAATAAATTTTCATTATGGTTGCATTTGGTGATACTGGAACTGAAGAAATTTTACTTTGAATGTAAAAATGGTTGTTAACATTTCCTCTGCTCCCATTAAAGTGTCCTTTCTTTGGATTGAAGAATTTTTTTCTTTAGAAGATATTGCAACTTCTGTCTGGCTCGAAGTTGTTTATTGTAGTATCCTCTTTTTTCTTCATTCTTATACATTGCTTAAAATTCTAGATAAAGGATTCTTCTTTCTTACTGCTTCTCAATGAGCAGTTAAATCACATTTAGAAGAGTAATTGCATGTTAATTAGATTGCATATTAGCTTTAGGGACAAGGCTCCAATACAGAACTCTGTAGTTGTCTTTTGTATAATAACGTTTTCCTGTAAAGGTGTTTGATGTTAAAATTCCAGTATAATTACACTGTATGTTTCAACTACAAATATACTTCACAATTAGCATTTTTGGTAGCATTTCATCTGTCAGAAAAAGGGACAGAATCTGTACATCTCCAAAAAGTATCTATACTTGTACATGGATAGCTAGCCTACACTGGTGAAATGCTTCAAAAATAGCATGTGTAATGTTACATTATTGTGTAAGTAAAGACTGCAGTACTCCCATTCTCCAGAGCTCATGGGCACAATCAGGTGTACCATATTTTAAGAAACCCTAAGCCTGTCTGAGCAAAATGCCTTTAGGATCTTGTACTTCTCCCTCTGTTTCTTTGTCTATTTTTTTTTCTTTTTTTTTTTTTTTTACCTGGCTCAGATGTATGTAGTTCATTTGAAGTTCATGTAGTGAGTGTATTAGTCATTCAAAGACCAACAGCTAAATAAAGTTATTTTGCCTTAAAATTTGCAACCTCAAAGCCAATCTCATGAGTAGTCTTCTGTTCTTTGGCATGATCCTTCTGTACCCAGCCTGTACTGTTTTCCATGAGCTGGAGCAGAAGGGAAGAAAAAACAAAATTCCTATTCCTACTCTAAGGCATAATTAATTGGTGAATTGTTTCCTCCCCAATATTTAAAACAAGACCCATTCACTGAGCCTACTTTCACAGCATTACCAGAAGTACCAGAGTTTTCTCTAAGCTGAGGAAGCATAAAGTAATTATTCCCAGACTGAAAGCTAGTAAACTTCAGACTAGAATTTACCTTTACAGGTAAAGGTAAGTAATTTCACAGAATATTAACCTTCTTCACGTTGCCTTGTTATTCAAGGCCGGGTCTTTCAAATTTCTTGTCTTCACCCCCAAGTTCTTGTTCATTTAAAAAAATTCTTACCTTTCTTCCATTCTGTATTATATTTGCTTAGAATACAGAAGATACTTGTGCTGGTAGAAAGGGAAAGATGTGTGTTTGCTAAGCCAAGTTTTTTTAAAAATAACTTACAAGTAGTAGAAATCCATTCACCAAAAACTATTGTTTCTCATTTTAAGGATTTTTTTGTTGTGGTTACTTGTCTGTCCTTTCAGTTGATTCATAAATGAAAGAACCAACATGGTTATTCAGTACAGATTTGAGGAAGAAAATGAGGAAAGTTTTCTATTTAATTGTCGACAAGAAAATTAATGAAACTGTTGCTCCCTCATGAAGAAAATAGGTTTTAAGTCCACTCATTTCTTCCATTGTTAAGCTATGAGTAGATTTCAAACTATTTAAAGTTGCTGATCCTGAAAAACCAACCTCCATATAAGAGGTTCAGAGAATGCATTGTGGAATCTGGAGGAGAGCACGTGAGGATAAACTAGTTATACAAATCCCTGATACTTTTCATAAGTAATTGCTTATTTATTCTTACTTATGTCAGAATGCTCTGCTTTGTGTAGATAATTAGTAACTTAAATGCTTTCATCCAGAGAAAGGCATACAACTATACAGGGTGTTTTGGTTTTTTTTAATAATTTTGAACTTCCATTTTGCAGTGATTGGTGAAGAAATACCGAGTGTGCATCTCTTAAATGCTCCCTGTATGGGATTTAGTTCCTAAAGTGACACTACTTTTTTGCCTTAAGCCTTTGGTGTATTTATCCTCACAGTGTTTCAGAAAGGTTATGAATATCTAAGGATGCTTAAAAATTACATAAAAAATGAATTTAATTACTTAAGGTGAAATACACATGAGGTTGTGATCCTGAAACATTCTATTTCCTTAAAATACACCTTTCTGGCACACATAGTGATCTCTTCTCTTGTCTGAGGCCCAAAACTACCAGTTTTTTCTAAGCTGAGTAAGCATAAGGAAATTATTTGTAGACTGAAAAGCAGTTCAGATAAGAATGTAAGTTTACAGGCACAGGTAAGAAATTTCACTGACTAATAACATTTTCCACTTTGCTTTGTTCTTCTGATCATCCCACAATCTAATGGTTTTTTCCACTTTTTTAAGGCCATCAGTGAAGGAAACTTTTGCATATGAAGTGAAATGGTATACCAGGAAATTTTTATTCAGGAATTCTCCATTCCAAATTTAGGGCATTAAGATGCACAGATTATTTTAAAAGGAAAAGTAACATACAAGAAAGACATAATGATAGGTCTGCCTTGCCGGTTCAGTTTGTTTCTAAATAGTGTCATGCAGTTAAAGTGCAGGAAAGTGTTGCTGGAGATCCTCTGTTAGAGCTGTGAGGAACGGAGGACATGAAGGGGAGGTTCTTTATTCAGTGGTGTTGCATTTCTCACTGTTGCTTGCCCTTTTCCCCTTGGCTGAAGGGGAAAACCAGAAATATATGGCACTCTAGGATGAAATTACTGGTACAATGCAGACCATATTTAATTAGAATTATAAGTTAGGCTTTCCCTTATACGATTTATGCCAATTAATATTGTTACAGAGAAGCAACTCATGGTGCATGCATATGCAACCAATCATTCCCGCAAAAGATTTCCATATAGCTATAACACTGAAACTGGTTTCAATGTAAATGAATGGTTTCCACATTGTCCTTTTCCCATGACAGCTTACATCACTGTATTTGGGATAAAAATTGAATTCTTGTGACTCTGAATTTAAATTTTGTTTAACTTGACTGAGGAGATCTGGAGGTATAACATTTGGACCAACAATGCTTTGCCACATGCATACATGTTGATGTAAACTACTGGGTCCTATCCATCAAAGCTTGTATTTTAGAATATATTTTCAGTGAATCTTTATGAAAAGTATAGCAAACTCTTATTATATAAATGCCTATCGTTTATAGAATTGTATTCAGAAGTGTGTGTCTTATCTGATTTCTCTAATACCTATTTCTGCAACTGCGAAGTAAAGAATGAGGCTTCAAGAATTAGAGGGCAACATTTGTTAAGTCTGGCTGTTTTGCATACCTATATACCATATAAATTTGTTCAAATGATTTGAAAATAGGTATGCATAAAAGTAGGGTTTACTGACCATAATGCGCTACTCATTGAGACAAGATTATGACATGCAAATGGATCTCCAGTCTTAAGTAATTTTGCAGATGTGTAAAAAGTCTTTCCTGAAAGGACGGCAAATCGTGTTAAGTAAGGTGAAGAGGATAACATGATTGCTAAAATCTTTAATTGCTGAATAAATATCTTAATAGCTGAAAGGATGCAGAGGTGCCTGAGATCCATGTCTCTTTGCACTGAAAGCTAATAAGACAGTCCTCTGCTCTTTCACCCTTATTACCGCTCCAGTTTAATTTATGAAACTTACAAGATTAAAGTATTGGCATGAATAAATGTGACCAGACGAAACAGTAAACAGGATTGTGTGTCTGTGGTTTTCAGTAAGTAATGCTAAAAGCAGAACTAGCATCCAAAATGAGGGAACAGCACTTTTGATTTCAATGTAGTCACTTCAACATACACAAAGATTAACCTTTTCTCCAGAAGCAGCAGTTAGGTATTACCATGGCAGCTTTCTTCAGCCTTTTATTTGCTGTTACTTATTGCTGTTTCCTAGAGAAAGTGAAGAAGGAAATACCTGAGGAAAGGCCCCTGTGCCTAGTGCAATAATCAGATTGATTTGGGAACCAAAGCTTTATCTGTTCAGAAACTTAGTTCATAGTCTGCATGTTTAGTGAAGTATAGGAAGGCTAACCACAAGCAAATAATGGATATTCAGGCCCCTGTATTGCTGAAGTTACCCAGAATTTCGCATTGTGGTCCGGGTATCAAAAGGGAAAAGGGTGATTAAGAAAAAAAGCTTATTGCTTAGACTGGAGTAATTGGATTACTGTGCAAAGACTCTTGCAGTAGTGAGCAGTAACTGTGTTATGTCTGTATTGGATGGTATAATGCCATGCACACAGTTTAGCTCTCTAAGAAAGAGGGTTGTATTCACTTTCGAGTAAACAACAACTCTTCCTCAGGATGCTGCTTCAGTTCTGGGGCTGGCAAGATCCCCAGTAGCTTGGGCATTTCATGTTTGCTTTAATGCACAGCATGCAAGTGCCAAGTCTGTATTTGATTTACAAAGGGCAGAAATGTACTGGTTTCTGCTTAATTTCCTTGTTGATGTTGTATGTTGTCTCCATGGTGTGACAGTCCTTTCATAGAGTCAATTTTTTGAAATACAAATTTTTGTAGAAAACAGTAGTTTCACACCTGTGTCCTCTGAACTTCGCAGATGCCTAAACCTAAGTGACAGAGGCTTTATCATGGAAGGCAGAGATGCAGTTTAATTCCAATGCATTGCTCATCTGTAGAACTTGTCTGTTCACTATTGGCCTGCTGCAAGTTACAGGAGTGTACAGACACCTTTCTGTGCAGGGGAACAGGTTTCTGTCTGTTAGCAGTACCTCTGTGTGTCACACCCTCATTACAATGTGTTTCATTTTATATTCCATTTTCCTTGTTAATTTGATCCTGTCAGTAGTTAAAACCAGGTAATTTGATCCAGAAATGATGTGAATCATCTATGGAGAATTGAAGCGTACAGAAATTTAACATGAGAGAGAGACCTGTCTTGCACCTGTTTTTTTGCACTAGTATACAGTGACCCTAGAGAAGTTAAACAAGGAATTTTCCTTTGAAAGAGAAGGCAGAAATTCTGCATGATATTAAGGAGAAAAGAGCCTCAGGGAGGATCTTTCAATCACTGTGAGCTGACAAAAGGCTCCAGAGTCGCACAGTCCACTTTTAGTGTCATGTTGAAGAATGGAGACACAGTTCAAGGGTGTGCTATTAGTATCACCAACCCAAACTTCAAGTGTTCTTGTGATGAAAAGGACCCTGCTGTAGACAGCTAGTTCATCTGCTGAGTGGTAGTAACAGGAGAATAACCAGGTCATTTCTTGAGTTCTTGTTAAAGTTACAGTTCAAAAAATTCCTCAAGAAATTCGAGTCATTGGTTTATTTATCATAATTTTTCAGCTGAAGCATGAGGTTTTTCAAATATAGAGAATGAAAACAAAAGAGAACAGCCAAGAGAAGCATAGGCACTGCTGTCATCTTTATTATTACCCTGTGCCTCACTCAGGTGGTGCTCACAGTTACCTGAGCTACTATCAGACTCATGCCTCGAGGACATCTACAGTGCTCATGAGACAGGGCTTTATAGAGCAGACTCACACAGCACTCTGCTTCAGAAATGAAGTGATTGCTGGCCAGGAGAAATGAAAAGGGAGCATTGCATTAATTCCCACTGCTAATGTGATCTGGACCAACAAGCTATAACCTGCACTGACAAGAAAATTATCCTTGCAACTGTATTTTAAGGGGGAAAAGCATTTTTGGGTAAGACGTAAGGCAGTTTCCCTTTGGAGGTGTGGGGGATGGCCATGTTACAAGGGACAGGATGAAGCTCTGGAGTGGGAAACCATAGAATGGTTCTAGTTAACAACTTTTTGAGGCATCCATGTGTCATTCATCAAACTTGCCTTTTGTCAGTCTGAAAGCAAAACAAACAAAGGAGATGGGCTCCTACATCGTTCTTCTCAGTGAAGTAGATAATCTTGGTTCACTGAGCAGAATATAAAAACAAGTCATTCTCGATGGCATATGCCATAATGAATGCTTGATTTTGAATGCCTGAGGAGAGCACACCCTCCCCTCAAAGTCACAGTCTGAGTATGACACCCGCAGCTTCCCTGACCGAAGAGGCTGGGACAAATGTTTGAAGGGAGGAAGTCTTGATGGCACATCAAGGTAGGCGTTTATAAACTGCCATGACGTAAAGCCCCGTGTGAGAACAAATAAATACATGAGCTTGTTTTTTCAATTTATACAACTCTTTTTACCACGGTTCATAAAAATGGGAGCAGTAATTAAGATCAGTATGCAAATGCTATTTAAACTCTCTGCAATTATTCCCTACCTCAACTGTAGCTTTCTTCTCCATTTTCTTTTCTCCTCCAGCACATTTCAGCCAAAACACAACCCACACCGAATTGGCCCTCCAGCATCTAATCTGACTGATCTAAACTGTACTAAAATAAGGCAAACTGAATTCATGAAGTAGGAGATTTTATACAGGGCACCTGCCAGCTTTTCAGGAGCTAACCAGGGTAGTGTTCTCTGGGTAAAGCACCTCAGGAGACCTGTCCTCTGTCATGTAAAGGTTCCATGTTAAGTAAGATTAGTGAGTGAGAACAGCATTGTAAAGGATGATTGAAAGGAGTTTGAGGGTCAAAGTGGATGACAAAACAGAGCAATAATGTATTTATATAAAACCATATACAGTATTGGCATTTCTGCATCTTTCATCAGCCAAAGTTTTGAAGCACTCTAAAGATGAAATTCTGTAGGAGAATATCATGTTAATCTATACTTCACTCTGTAAATCCAACCATGACAGCCTCTGAATGATACAAAAATGTTGTTTGGCCATTGGTTTTATCTGAACAGCCCAAAACATAGAAACCCAAGAGGACCACAGCATACCACCACAGAATTCAGGCATGTTTACCCCTCTTGAAAGAGTCTGTGTGGTCTTTCTGTGCCTCTGGTAACTAACCATGATTCACTGCCAGTACACTGGTCTGGGTGTTGGATGGTTCATCTTCACCTAAGTCTTGGTTCTGGCAAAACACACATAAATCATTCGGTCCCATCAAGAGAAACCAGAAGAATGGGAGTCTGCCAGCCATTTCTTCATCCTCACAGTCACCAGGAAGGGCAATGTCAGGAAACTGTGTGGCACCCCACAAGAAAGCGCTCTTGGGTGTACAAGCAGTAGTCATCTTAGGGGAAAAACAATACATGGAGTCACTGCATGACTCCATACATTATTTCCTCTGTGCCCATGGGACCACAGATGAGTCAGCAACAGTTCATGCTTTGTAGTAACAAAAGTAGCTGACAATTGTAACAAAATCAGTATGGATGCTTGGTTCTCATCCAGGGCCAGCAGGAGGTTCTCAACCAACAAAGCCAATGCAGTCTAGTCTATCAGGACATCTGTTGCTTATGAGGGGAGTATTGTAAACAAAGAACAGCCCTTTCTTCTTGTTTTATCTGCTCATTAACAATGTGATGCCTTGTGAACCATAAACATACAGCTTGTGTTAGTTACTGGCTTTGGTGCTGATTATAGTGCTGTCAGATAGGAAGTCGCCTCTTTTTGGATATTTGCAGCGCTGTTGCAGGTCTGAAGTGGAGCTGCATCACTGAGGTGACCAACTATCTTAGGGTGTGATACTACTGATGGTTGGCTTTCAAACTCCATAGGAAATTCTCTCTGAAAGCTGTAAAGCCTGTACTGAAAGACAAAAAGCCACAACTGTGCTCTGCCAGAGGGAGAACACATGAGAGACAGAGGCTGTCACTGAAATGTCCTTGCAGGAACAGAATATGTTTTTAAATGAAAATTTCCAAGAGATCTTGGGAAGCAGATGATGCTGTAAAGCAGAGAGAAGGTCCCTCCCACCTGGTGGAAAAGCCTTGCTCCTGAACTCCTTACTATGTGATTAATTTAACCCTCAGGGTCTGAGGGAACACTACCATCAGACATCCAGGGCGACAGGAGAGCTTCTCTCCCACAGTTATGCACATAGCGGCCAAAGTTTGCAAGACATAAAAAACCTCATAAGCTGTGCATCAAAGAGAAAGATTAAATCCTGTGTGGTTCTGCCAGGTGTCCAGTTAAGTCCCGGAATCATGGAAAAGAATTGTGCAAAAGAATTATGCAAAGTTGGGGTGTTTTTTAGGTGCTATAATGTTCACCAAAAAAAAAAAAAAAAGTCACTTCTTAAGCCCCATCTCAACTCTTGAGCTCAGGCAGAAGAGATCATACATTTTTGACAATCCTTTTTCTCCTCCAGATGGATTCGGCTAGAAGAGCAAAATAAGTGTAGCCTTGGAGGGGAATTTTATTGTTGGGCATTTGTAGGAAATAGGACCAAATCTCTCCAGAGCTTCATTGTTGCATTCTTCCCCTTTACTTGGCACTTGGTATGTGGATTTGACTGTGATTTACCTAATAATTTGAAAGCAAACTGCACCACAATCTATAGAGGGTTAAATATTCAGTGTTGGTGTATGAGTCCCTTTGACCCCAGTAAGACTTCTGCTCATGCAAGAGAAAGGAGTAAATCCTTGTCTCTGGCAGCCCTCAGGCAGTAGTTAGGATTTGTTCTAATTAATGGAGTCTCTAGTAGGAATTATTCTGCATTTCCCAAATACGTAACCAATGAGTTCTTCTGTTAGTTCGTTGTTCTGCTTTAATAGGGCTTTCAAACATTTCCTCTAGGCTTTCAGAGAAGTTGTTTCAAGTGCATTATTCAGTATTTTAGGCGTGCTCATCATTGCATTCTTTCTAATCAAAGTACCTCTTTGGTTATTGTGTATATCCATAAACTACAGGCAGCATGCAGTACATAGATTTGGCTGCTTTTCCACAGACACTCTGAAAATTGTAAGCAAAATTGCTTTTCATTTTGTCTGACAGTCAGTTTTAATTTTATTCATTATTTTATCAGATTATATAACATTTCTGTTGTCTGCATCTGTCTTCTGACTGTTTTCTTCTCTCTTCTTTTTTCCCCCATTATGTTTATGCTGAAAATATGAAAACAGCAATAAAGAAGAGACCAATAATAGCTTCTTGCAGTAAAAAGGGCTTATTAAAAGGATATTTTCTGGCTGGGTGAAAAAATTCCTTGAAAATATCATAAATACTTTATAACACACAAAGCTACACTTTTATTGTCTTCAGAACTTGATGGTCTAGATAAGCCATTAAAAAAAAAATCCCACCCAAACTAAAATGTCACATTTAAAAAAAATAGTTAGGAGAATTTTCTTCACATCCCAATTAGGCAGATTCTAGATGAAATATCTTTTACAAAAGAACTAAGTAACCATACAAGGTATGAGAACTTTTCAAACCAGTCTGATGATAAAGCAGATATGCTTTCATTTTGTAGAAAAATTGTTAATACTTTAACATCCAATGAGCTTGGTTTTATTACATGTTTACAAGGCTCTTCATTGTGGTCTCAGCAATATGAAGAGCTCTGCAAATATGCAATAACAACTGAGCAGATTTGATGTTAACACTATTCATTGGTGTCCCTCATAGCAGGGAACTTCTATTTAAAAAACCACTTAAGGTTCTTGATGTGCTCCCCAGCCCTTGGATTCTAATGATAAGGAGCAGAAGGAGGATCTTTCTACTGAAGTTTTTAGATAGTTTTTTGTTTTCTTTTCTATAAGTACATAAAGTCTTTTATTTAAGATATCCAAGATTTGCTGGTAAGGATGATTCATAACTGAAGTCCAGTTTTCCTTTGGGATAAGGCACCAGTGTTTGTTTTTTGTTTTTCTAGCATAGCAACTGAATTTCATCATTCATTTTGTCATTTAGCAATAGAAGACAACTTCACCAAAGAAGCTTACAGTAAAAGGAAAATTGGAAGTAAATGGAAGCCATATGTTACTATATTTTCCAAGGTTAAGAAAAAGCTATAGTTTGTCCTATACGGTTTTTACTGAGAGAGAAGTATACTTTGTTATCAGTAGCCTTGAGTTTTTAGGGGTTTTTAAATATGTATTTATTTTGTTAATGATAGTTTGAAGAATGCATTATGCCCAAAGTGTTCAGAGCAAGGTTGCTGCCTGGCAGTAATCCATTTCTTAACTTATGTACAACTGTGGAGTTATTAATGCTAGTCAGGTTATGTGCAAGGATTCAGGAAAATTCTTTATTCCTCATTGACTCCTGACAGTTATTGTACCTAGGAACTGGGTAACGTGTTCTGAAGTGAGCAATTATGGAAATGTTTACTTCACTGGCTGCATGTAAATGTGTGCAGAGAATGTACCAGAATTTTTCCTTGGGGGTATTTAATTCTCTCCAGGGCAATGAAAATCAAATGATTTCTTTTTTTTTCCTTTCTTTTTTTTTTTTTTTTTTTCCAAAGCTGGGATGGTTTTTTTTAAGTGCTGTAATGCAGCTGAATAATGATGAATGCAGTAGACAGAAAAGAAATAGGGAGAGAACTACCAACAGATCTGGAAAACAAATTTTAAGGTGGAAGCTAAAACCAAAAAGGAAAAAAAGGGGTTAGGGAGCAGGGGAAAGCTTGTGACAGATTCAGGTTTGCTGGAAAAAGGATATAAAATGGATACTCTAGTATTCAGGAGTAGCAGAGTGCATGTAATACATCTGTTTTTTAAGAACATAAGCGATTGGTTCAGTATTGTTCACATCGCAGGGCATCACATTTGCTTGTTAATTAAATGCAGTACCAGTACCTACTGTCCCTGAACAGTTGGGGAAAAAAATCCCAATATGTATACATATCTGAAATTTCTATAGATGCATGTGGATCTCATGCAAATTACAGCTGAATTGTTACTGCTGCTTTTTAGTGCCTTTCTCCCCTAGTATTTCACCACTACTATGTAGCCTTTGAGAAAAGGAAACTGGTTTACAAAAAAGGAATTTAGGCAAGTATATAGCTTCTAGGAGAAATTGAATGGGATGTTTTCATCACTGAGACTTTTTTAAAGTCAACTCATTCTGTAAATGTACATTACGATCATATATAAGCAGTTTGAACTGAAATCCTGGAAAATCTTACATATTATGTAACCTGTGCCTGAATCCAAACTTACAGTGTATTCAGTGATGAGTGCTTGCCAAAAGGAAACTGAATTAAGTTTTCTGGGCTTTCTAAATACAATTCTTAGTCATATCAAAGTGATTTCAGAAAACTGGAGTTTTCACATACTGTTTTAAAGTAGTGAGAGTAAATATTGCTTTAAATTGGCCTCGGTGGTCATATGCCTGTCATTAGGCTAGAATTGGATTACATTAATTAAAAAAAAATAGTTTCTGACCTTTCTGCTCTCATTTTTTGTGTGTATTTTTCCTGAATTTCTTAAGGAAGGGTTTCATAAAAAGGGTTTTATGTCTTGCAGAAAATTGAGTTTTGTAGACATTACCTAACTCTTGATTTGTCACACTGGGATCAATAACATTTCGCTGCTCTTAAACACACAGAATCACAGGGGACACATAATGTTTTTTATAAGTGCAGTAAAGTTAACGTGTTGTTGAAACAAAAACTCCTCTGACAGTCCTGTAATAAGTACACTCTGAAACTAGCAAATTATCTGTAATACTAGGAAAGGCAGGAAGGGCGCTTAAGAGTACAGGGTGTACGTTGTGTGCACTAGGTGCAGCATGAAGACAGAGAGGGATATTCTAAATTACCCCCTCCCTCACATGTCAGAGACACGGTACAGAGCTGGATTTCCCTGGGATCCGTGGTGCGAGATTGGCGCAGTGGCTGGGAGCAGATTTTCGGCAGATTTTACCCCTCTCTGAAGAGAATGCCTCGGCACCTCTTCAGCAGAAGTGGGGTCCGCTGTGACTCTGAGTCACTCCAATAGCTGTAAATTTATGCAAGGGGATAGCCCAGGCAAGAAAGGGAGAATGTCAGATGAATGGACGCCCAGTCCCCTCCCCTAATGCAGTCAAACAGAAGTTTGCTCCTCGGACTTTTGCCACTAGAACCCCCCAAATTACTCTGGCATTTTAAAGTAGCTTTGAATAACGTCTGAATGAAAGAAGGACCCTCTCTCTACTACCTATTGTCTAGAAAATAAATAGAATTCAAATAATACATATATCCATCTTTGTTTCCTAATTTGAAGAATCAAAGTAGCTTATGTTAGATTAATTTGTAAAGTTGCACTGAGATGACTGTATTGTGTTGCCAAGTTTCATTCTGGTTTCATGCTAGAAAGAAAAAAAATTTGTGTTTTTGATATTTTATGTATAGCTTTAGTGATTATAGAAAAGGAGGGTGGGGGGAATAATGTGAAGGAGATTTCCATTTATGCAGGAAATGCAGCTACAAGGCCCTGAAAGGTGTGGCTGATGCATGACCTTTTCTTGGATTTTCTTCCTTGAGAGATTTAAGGGCAGAAAAGGTTGAAAAGCTGTTTAATGTTAAAAGAATTTTGGATATTGATGGTAGCAGGCAGTGGCCCTTTTATACACAGTGGAAGTTCTGGAAGATAGATGTAGCCTGATGTGAAAATCTTGTCACTTTGTGTAAGCTGGTGCTATCCATCCTTCAGCACTTTGCAGAGAATGTAGTTTTATGTTCATTTAATAATTATCCATTTTGGTTGTACTTGTCGGGGAGAGCTTCTTGAGCCCCATCAGTTTTTCAGAGAAGCACCACTCAAGCTCTTCTGCTGAAAATGTTTTTCCTTTCCTCCCTTCACTTCATTCCACTCTTCCCCTTATCGACACACTCATCAGTGCCAGAGCTCTTCAGTATTCAACTCCTGTCCTTTGTGAAGTGATTTTGCCCAGACACGTCTGGCTCAGGGTGAAGTGCCCTCCCCTGAGAGCACGCACTGCAGCCCCAGGTCGCCAGCACCATGAATACATTATTATCCCAATTTCCATCCTGTTGCCACGGCAGCACTTTTGGAGCTGCTGGGTTATTAAGTCGTACATCACTAATACCCTGATATGAGCAGAAGTTGGATTTAATATCGGCCTTTGATCAGATTACCTCCCAACAGTCAGCTGTCATTAGAAAATTCCTTTGCTCATTATACCCTCGGAGCTCTGGCCTGTGTAGAAAAGGGGTGGCAGGCCTGATACATGGAGGCAATTTCCAGCCTAGGCCTTGTATTGTACACTTAATTTATTTTCTGACCTTTTTGATATTTGGAAGATGCTGTACAACTCCCCCTCTCTCTCTTGCTCTCTTCTTCTCCTTGTGTGTGTGTTTGTATGTGTATGTGTAATCTTTAGTTTTGTGGGGGTCCGTTTTTTTTTTTTTTTTGTCTCTTGCCAAGTGATACTGTACTTTGTAGGAGAGTGTCTGTTTTCTGCCTGTCCTCGGGTAATGTATAAAACATGGTGCTTCAGGTAGAGATGAAGGGTAAACTGATGTCCCCCTAAATGGCCAGCCTGTGTATGCACCTAACACTTCACTGAGCAATCTGTCAACATGTCAGCAACACATGTTTTATAAAAAGCCTCCAGTGGGAGCAAAGGCTCCTGCCAGGGCTTAGGAAATGCTTTGAATTCAGCAGATTTCTATTGCTGGAGTCCCCCGAGGTTCCTTTTACAATGCCTACATTTCAGAAATTTGAACTTGGGACCCTTAGGGGGTTCTCTCCGAATGCCTGAAAATGTAGAGTTATATTGTTGCGTGTCCCCAAGCGGTCTTTACTAATACCTGAATTCGGAGAAGCTGGAAATTACAGAGCTCCCCAGGGGGAGCTTTATCCACACCAGGAAGAAGAGAATAACTCTGCAGGGAGATTGCTTAATGCATTGCTGAAATAAAAGAATTTGAGAGAGATGGGTTGAAGTGGGTTTTTTTTTTCTTCTTTTCTGGCCACTCCTTCGGCTTAGCTAAGTCCTTAAAGACAAAGTCAGGGTAAAGAAGCAGCTGGGCTTTTTTTAATGAAATTTTAGATGTGGCTTTTGAAACAGCGAGTTGACGTGTACGTGTGTGAGTGGATGTGCAGGCATACACACATCCTGAGAATGTTTCTGTTACATGTAAAAGTTTATTTTGCTTCTGTGGTGCATCCTTGTTTTTTCCCTGTGTCCCTCTCCCTCATATGCCTGAGTGCACTGACCCACTCTGTGTTTTAGCCTTCGGAAGTACTCCTGCTTGCAGTTTTCACACCATTACTAACTTCACTTAGGTTGCAGTTTGCCTGCCCAT
Organism: Cettia cetti; assembly: GCA_013401135.1. Taxonomy (NCBI): domain Eukaryota; kingdom Metazoa; phylum Chordata; class Aves; order Passeriformes; family Sylviidae; genus Cettia; species Cettia cetti. The sequence goes on from VZUI01060763.1 coordinate 43,668, forward strand.
TTCTGTGGTGCCTTTTTCTGGAGCAGGCTTGCCTCCCTCCCAGACCAACGGGACGTGGCTGAGCCTTTTCCTGCTCAGAGTGTGCAGTGCTGGTGCTCAGCACCCCATCCTCCGTTTGTCCCTTGCCTCGGGGACAGAATGTGCATGCCAAAGCCAGGCCAACCCCGCACACGTCCCAGATATGCTTCGCAGGGCAAGGGATAAATTATTTTTAAAAGCACCCTATGGTTACAGTAGGAGGCTTCATGTTATACCGGTCGTGATTTTGCCAAGCTTCCAGAACAGCAGGAAAACGCGAAACCCAACTGTGTGCTTTTTGTCATCCCCAGAAAGGCAAAAGCCTCTCTCCTTGCAGGCTGCTTTTCCAGATCTTTCCGTGGCCGGCTTTTGACACTGCATCGCCTGCCCCTACAGGGAGGGAGCCGGGGCTGGGCTGTTTCCCGCAGTCCCGGGGGACGGCAGCCCTACCTCGGAGCCGTGTGCGGACAAAGAGGAGCGAGCGCTCGCACACGGCTCGGCCGGCCCGTGCAAAACAGTTCCAGCTGTGGCTGCTCATGGATTTGGGGGAGGGGGAGGGAAGAAGGCATCGCCTTGTGTTTTAGGTGTGGCTGCACGCACGGAGCCTGCTGGAAACATTGCTTTTAACTTCCTTAGAGGAAGGGAAAGGGGTATAAACAGTGAGTGATTCTCAGCTCAGGGAAATTATAAGAGCATTTTGAAACCTAAAGTACGGTTTCAGGTGGAATTGGCATTTTGCTCTGTTTTGGGGGAGTATAAAAATAATTTTCCCTGCATTCTACAGGAAATCTTTTCCTCTGGCACTTCTTAGTAAATAAGGCAAACTCTGCACTGCGTTTGGATTTGGTGGCCTTAAATGCTGTGAGCTTACAAAGGACACATCTCACTTTCAGAAAGGCTAGCTTTCCCTGGATGATTTTGCTGGGTGATTTTCATTTTTCCTCCAGAAATGTATAAGGTGGCAAAATTAATTACGCCAAGTGCAGGCATGAAAAGTTTGATAGTGCGTATGGTTTTAACTAATGCTTTTTCTCATGTGGCTGCTGTCCTCTGAAGGCTCTCTGTTACTCTGGCAGAATAATTGACGATCAGGGGAAGCTTTTGATCACCCACAGAACAGTGCATGTTTGGGAAAGGGTGGGATGGAGGGGTTTGTACCATTCAGAATTGAGAGAGCGTGTGCCTTCTGCGGGGAGACCTATTTAAAGAGAAAACCTAAACTATTCTTTCCTTCCCAGAGTATGAGAGCCAGGCAGTATTCTTTATCCTTAAGAAAAGTAATGAGAAGAACCTGCTTTTGATATCTGTAAGTGCAAGTCAAGCTGAGCCTCCTGCTATATTTTGGTAACACTTCCACTGGACAGAATGTTTGTCCTGTTCATTACAAAAGTGGTGCCAGCTGCCTGTCTGACAAAGCAAGTGTATTTAAAGTGCCTCACTGTGTGTTTAATGCATTTGAAGAAGGTGTTTTGTATTTTAAGTACTTATAGGCGTCCACTGAAACATTTGCATCTGGCACTCTTTTTAAAAATAAAAGAGGAGACATTTTCTCTTCCATGTGGTGCCTTTCATGAAAATGCATCTATCCTCTTATGCAGTCATTATCGAAAAGAGAAAGGTTTTGTACTTTGGGATTTTTAAATTTTTTTTCTGTTTATTTTAGTTGTATTGGTAAGAAATGTGTCTCTCATGAATAATGTCAGCAGGAGTTTCCCATTAAATGGTGTTGAGCATGTCATGGACAACTCGATTTAACTTTTAAATTTTCTATTGCCTCCTTAGGAAGGATCCAGAGAGTGCATCAGCATAACCTTAAATTTATTTCCTGGGGAGGCCACATTTCTTGTTTTCCCAACCTTGAGGAGAAAGTCCTTCTCTTTTTCAGTGTAACTTCAGAGAAAAGTCGGCCTGCCAGATGGAGTGCTGCTGCACTGGTTTCCCTCTCTCAGACACCAAAGCACATTATTTTTGAACCATACCCTGTCTCCCCTAAGGCTCAAAACTTAAAAACTAGTCTGAACTCTGATCTCTGGCACGGTGGCATGATGCACTGCGTCACTCTTAGCAGGCCAGTGTGTTCCATTTTCCTCCTTTCCAAATGAGTATAATGTCATTCCTTATCCTTTCTAAGATTTTCACCCTGGAGAAATGTGGTCAGGATTATTCAGAGGAGTTGAGTACAGCTCAGTACTTTCACTTTGATTCAGATGTACTAGGAATATGCAGTTGTGCAACCCAGTGTCTATTTAGAAGGCAGCAAAGAAAGACAAGCAAGGTTTCCACTGGAGACAGGCTACTTTCACAGCAATACATCTGTTCTGTGGTGCCAGGCAATGTCATTTGCCTTGTCTTCTAGTAAAAAAGGAAGAAAAAGTCCAATTGCATCAAAATGGAGAAGGAAAGTGGATATGTAAACCATTTCTTTTTCACTTGTTCGTATTCCAAACTACTTAAATAACCACTAATCACTTTTTATTTCTTTTTAGTACTTGTCTCCTTTTTGTTGCTTTTCAGCTTGGCACATTTGCTATATCATAACCCTGTGCTTGATTTGAGGTCTATCCCTGGGCTCAAAGTAGGTACTTCAAGAAGCCAAATTAAGTCATCATTTCTGTTTAGCTGGTTAGATATGCTATCAGGAAGACGTAGCCACGTTTCCCACCTGATGGTGGTTGTGAAATGTGCACACTGCTTGCTTTGTCAGCGGAGTAAATTTTAACTGAAAAAAAGAAAAAGAGAAATCCTGTTTGAACAGAGGCTGTGTTTTGTTTGTACAGTGTGCTGGCAGGCCAGAGTGGTGTTTCTTTTCTCAATGAAGCCTGTGTGTTGTATGAATGACTAAAGCTTTCAGCAGCCCCATCATATAACAGCGTCATAAGTGATTGTCTCACTCATGTGTTAGAGCCTGCTCTGTCTCATAGCAGCTTCTCTGAATATTGACAACTTCCACAATAAAAGGAATCAATATGTAGAACAATAGAACAATACAGAAACTTCCAAACCATTAAATTAAATTAAAAAGTGCTGTCTGAACTGGAAACACAGCATAACACTTCACACAAGATACACTGTAGAGTTTTTTTCGCAGGACACTGGCTAGTCTCTTCGAGTCATCACATTTCTAGTGATGGAAAAGTGACAACTAAAGAGAAAATTTAAGGTTCATTTCTTTGATCCTTGATGAATCAACCATCCATTTCACTGTGAGGTGTTTGTTTGTTGGTTAGGGTGCCTGGGTAGGACTGCTTCCAGTGAAACTCAGGGTTTATTTCTGAGTCCTGCAATTGGGAGATTGCCACATTTCCAGCCTCATTTATTGGTCACAGCAGTATGGAAGAAGTGCTTTTGCCTGTCAAGGTGAGCATTGGGCAACTGAGCCTGTTCCTGGTTTATTGAAACTCCCAGATACCAGCTGTGAGCAAGATGAAGGGAAAAGTCTCTTGTTTTGGCATCTACAATGTAGCAGCAGCTCAGGAAGCTGCTTGGGCAGGTGCCTGCCTTCAGATAAATAAATAGGTTTCTCAGTTTCATTGATTGTGTCACATCTCTTTGCCAGTGCTGGGGGCTGATGTGAGGGTATCTCAAATAGAGGTTTATGTTGTGATGTCCTCCTGTTTTAATTTTGACATTAATATGAGCAGCATTCTGGTGAAGACCACGTGTTCTATTTTCAGGTGAAAGAGACATAAAGTCATAGAGCTACAGAATCATGTAGGTTGGAAAAGACTTCTGAGATCATCAAATCCAACCTTTAGCTGATTACCACCTTGTCAACTAGACCATGGCACTAAGGGCCATGTTCAGTCTTTTCTTGAACAATTGCCAGGGATGATGATTCCATCACCTCCCTGCACAGTCCATTCCAACGTTTAACAATCTTCTCCATGAAGAAACTCCTCCTGCTGTCCAACCTGAATCTCCCCTGATGCAGCTTGAGGCAGTGCCTCTCTCTCTTTTGTCATCATCCTCTTTTTTCTCTTCTTCTTTCAGTATTGTCATCTTTAAGTAGTTTAATTGTGAGGAGTGTGAAAGACATCAGTGAGGCCTTGTTTGCTGCCCACCTGAGAGAGCAGCAGGCACCTGCACCCAAATGACAGCTTACCTTGTGATAGGGCAGCCAGTGTGCCCTTTTCACTTGTATTCTTGTCTGGTGTTCCTGTTTATCAGTAACAAACAGGCCTGTGTTTGTGATTTCCTATATCCTTGTTTATTATGGTGGAATCCTCTGATGCTTAATGTGGTAGGAACATGGAGTAAATGCCCTGTTCTTGGGTTACTCTAGAGGAGACTGATTTCTTCATCCTGTCCTTTCCTACCCCCTGCTCCACCCTCTTATGGTGTCAGTTGCCTAGAGTCTGCTGATGTGCATCTAGGATGATTGGAGTTGTATCCTCAAGGAAGGCGCTGAGAAAATAATTCTCTTCTACCTGGCTCTCTGTTTTCTCAGAATTTATAGGAACTTGATAGCATGTGGATTTTTTTCCTGAGTGAGATTTAGTTGCAGTTAACCAATGGATCCAAAACTTAGCAAGTGTGGTATACACAGGCAGGTGGATGCTGTCTGATAGCATTAGATTCATTTTTGAGGGGAAGTTATTTAATTTCCTGCCTCAGAAGTGGTCCCAATCCAGAGTTCTGGGAATGGAGTATTCCCTCAGCTGCAGTCCCTCTCTTCGCTATTATCCTTTAGACCCCAAAATGCAATGTTATCTGTCAGGTTGAAGAGCTCTGGATGGGAATCCCAGTGAAGCCCATCAGTGCCGCTTCCTAATCAGCTGGAGAAGTCACTGCTCAATGATGTGGAGCACCCCTTGCCACATCCCTTGAGTGCAGAATCCAGCCTGGGATTTCTCGTGCAGCAGTGCCTGGTGTTAGGCAAACACGTTTGTTTTGCATGGTGTAGAGGAATAACAGAGCTGGTCACTGTCTGTCACACACCTTCTTCCTTGAGGCCCATATTTTGATCCCCCTGTCTCCTTTTAAAATGGCAAATCTCTACCCTTCCAAAGTAATTTTATTTTACCAGAATAAGGGCTGCTGCTGCTTTTTCTATTTTTTTCTTAAATGTGATATCATGTGTTGGAGTATTGTGTCACTGCAATGTGTGACATTACACTCTAAAATACAAAGCTATAAAAGTCTGTAATTTATAAAACTATATTAGGTGTTTACTGTATGTATTATGGCCTTGTAATTCACCATCTCCTATCATTTATTCTATATATAATTCCACTGAGAGTTTTGGTGACATTATAAAGGAAAAAAAAGTGTAGCTCAAGTGGCTCATCATCAGAACCCCAAGAAAAAATTGTATTGCATTATATAATGTTTTTAGTATTATCCATAATGCAAGAATAAGAAATTTCTGCTTCACACAGTTCTAGTTTATGATCCAGGAATGTTATTTGTATCTGTCAAAATATATTAAGTGGGAGAGGACACCAGGTGCTCCCACCATCTTGTTGAATACTTTGTATTAGATGGTTGTATCACATGTTTGTATAACAAGGTCAAAACATTTAGTAAAAAAAATTCCCAGCTTTGTATGAGGCTTTGCTAACTTCAGTTGAAGAAGTAGCTAATTCATTTGTTCCTGAACAAATTCCAAATCTTTCTAATTGGGAATTGTCAAATATACTTAAGGTCTTCCTTATGTTTGAAAACTGAGGAACAGTATTTTACACTCACTGTTCAAAGTGCTCTGGAACTGCTATTATATTTATAATGTTTTAAAAAACACAGAGTATCACAATCCATTTTTGGAAATGTTCTTAACAGTAGTGAATTAAAACAATAACAGAATTTGTAATACATCTAAAATCACGAGCTCTATTTCTAAGGAAACAAAGCAGCAAAGCTCTTCACTTGCAGTTGAAGAATTATGTGTAGTGTGGTTTGGATGAACTAACTGTCTGGCTCACCAGGTTAGTCTGATGTCTGTCTGACAGTTTCGTTACCTTGTTCATCAAGTGTGCTGAAAGCCAGCATTGTCCCAGTTTCAGCAGGAAGAACCAGTGCAGCTGAGTCTCTCTCCTTTGCTTTGTGAGCCTGCAGTGTCACCTCTCACTCAGGGATCTTCCAGTTGGACACTCAGCTTGTCTGAGCTGGGTGATGAATCACACAAAAGGAAAAGGGATGTCCTAAGTGAAGGACTGGAGACATCAGATTGCGTGCTCAGTCAGTGGCAGGGCATTTGAGGGAAATCTCTTTTAGCATTGACCCATTGCATCTGGAGAACAGGCAGAGCAGCTGTTGGATGGTGGGGAGCACTCACAGGGAGGTGGGGCTCAGCAGTTCAGGTTTAGCACTCAGTGCCACATATGAAATCCTTAAGCCATCACAGCTTCCTTGCTAAAACATAACATACAAAGTTTTTGAAAACAGAAGAAAGTTTGTGAAACTTTGTTAGAATTTTTGAGGGGGAACATAAAAGAAAGGATACAGTTCAGCCCAAACCAATATTTTTTTACAAGTGTTTCTCTTGCAGCATAGTAGGACAGCTGTTTACAGAGATGAACAGATCAGACTTATGGTTACAACCATTTTAATCAGAAAAGAAGAAGAGGGAGGAGGCAGGCAAGGAATGAGCCTGGAAGCTGACTGATTTCCTTTTAAATCACATTGTAATTTCTTTTTTGGCTAGTAAGTGACTTGAAAGTATTGAAAGATAAACAGCCTGAGCTAGGGCCTGGACTTCTGCCATGTGCTGGGTTCCTAATTAAGGGATGAAATTGCAAGATACCCTTCAATTTCACTGCAACTGTAGCTGGGTTTTGTGGGTCAGTAAAACAAATGAAAGGGGTTTTTTTCCTGTCCTGTTTGTGCACTTCAGATGCACTGTGCACAGCTATCAGTGTTAGCAGAGGTGGGACTTAGCCATACAATCCCTGCAAACTGATGGCAGGAATCTCTTTGAAAAGAAAAGAAAATGGTAGTGAATGTTTAAGTTTTTGTGGAACTTCTTAGTTGAATAACTTGCCTTACCCTTTTTTCTTCTTTTTAATTCTCATATTAGCATTCAGCAGTGACTTAAAATCATAAAATAGAACTATGGATTTTTATTAAGGCTGAAATTTTTAAGTGCCCTGCAGAAAGCCTCACAATAGAAGAAAATTCAAGTGACTTGACTTCGTGGCTTTGAGTGCCTCTTGTATCCTTTTTAGCACAAATTTCTATTGATTACAGTGTTTTATTTTTGTCATGATGCTGTTGTATTTGTAGTTGTACAATACTTACTGACTTAAACACTATCATTTTCTAAAATGCAGAGGTAAGGAAGTATATTTTGGTTTTGCACAATTTTCAGAATAAATTAAAAGGGAGCTAGTTTTAACCTGAGAATGATTTTCATAGCTTCACCCCATCCTGTAACAAAGTTTGAGAAGGTAGGAAAGAACCTCTGTTACATTAATTTTAATGTTACTTATCTTAGAGCAATAAAACACTATGAAAATGAAATAATGGATATGTTTTTTCTAAAACTTAAACTCTTATCTATTATGCTTGCGTAATACTTAGTTCTTTCTCTTCTCTTTGTCCTTTTTTATATCATTTGCTACTGTGGCAAACTTTTGTGATGTCATACAGAGTGGTATTTCAATCTCTCTGCTAGTCCCAATGAACTGTGAATGTCACAGAGTTACAGAGGTAGAAATTATGTGGTCTTGTAAGCCCAGAAATTTTTGGGAGCACACCCTGAATGTGTCAATTGAATAGCCTTGCAAGAGACTGATCATGGAATTAGGATTTCACTCCATATCTAGTACAAATCATTTAAAAAGTTGTCATATCACAACTGCCTTTAAGTGAAGAACTTTATGAAAATGTGGGAAAGTTAACTTAGTTTTGACAGAGTTCCCTCCCTCCACCAAACGTAGTGTTAGGTGTCTTGCAAACATCACTGAAGAAGCTTCATACTGGCTAGTGAGTTAAAACTTTATAACGAGAAAGACACTGCTAAACACACCTACTTGATGCACAAATTTGAGATAGAAAAACATTATTTTATAAAAACCTTTAACTAGGCATTAGAAGAGGCACTGCATGTTAAAACATAGGAAGTGGATGAAAGGCAGTTTTTGTGGCAACAATTCTTCACCCTGTTTGTTCAATTCATAAACATAACAAGAGAATTGTGCAGATAGAATGCACCCTTAAGTGCTCACCCCTCAAAACAACTAATTCTTCCCTTCTCTCTCTCTCTCTCTCTCTCTCTGATGTGTAAGAACAGCTTTAAAGTGATATTTTACATTACTTAAAAATTATGGAAGTGTTTGTTGTTGTTGTGTAGGAAGGAAATAAATCATGGGCTTTTGTGGGATTTTAAATTCATCCCAGGAGTGAAGAGCTAATATCAAGGCCTTCACAACTGGGATTAATTTCATGTATCTCTCCGGAGTCCATTGGGTATTATCTTTATACATTATAAAAGTGTGTTTTGATATGCTTTAAATTAGTATTTTTTTCTTGTCTGTGGAGCAGAGGAAGAGAGATAGTGTGTGTGAGATGGTGTGTGTTGGATGACATGATTGACATGGGTGCAGAGCTGCTGAATCCAGGGCAATTAAGCGGATTGCTGTATGGTGTTGCTCCTGAGTATTGCAAAGAGTAAAAGTGTGGTCTATGAATGCAGATGTGGTACTGAAGAGGAAATTCACCCCACTCCAAACACTTCTTGCTCTTATTTTATTCCCCTCAAAAGAACTTCCTTCTGCCACTGGAAGCCTATGGCTGAATGCCAGCCTTTGCGAGTCTTCACCACTCAGCAGCAGTTTCTGTGGACATCCTCTAGCAGATGCTGTTAATTCTTCACTTTCATTCTACTGCCTCTGCCTTCATGGATCACTGCCTGTTTGCGGTGCGTGTCGAAGGGAAGGGCAGAGTGGCAGAAGAAGGGCTCAGAGAGGTTCAGCTTCCCAGCTCCACAACATGGGTGATCTTCAGTCACCCAGCCTGTGATCCTCACTCGTTGCTGTGACCCTTTGCCCTTGTAGGCAGCAGCACAAGCTGACTACAATCAAACCTGGCTTTTTCCTTTCTCTTTCAGTTTTATTTTATTTTGAACTAATTTCTTTAAAAAAACAATAGAAGATAGGATTAAATCACAATGATGCATGAGGCTTGGAAATTAGTACAATAGTTCAAAGAAACCTCAGTACACATATGTAATGGCATGTGAGCATTAGCAGTGGAGAAACAGTTGCTAAAATGGTTGATCAGGCAAATGGCTTAAATATTTACTGAGGTTGTCATGTCTCCTTCTGCCTGGTCATAAGTTTTAATCTTCCTGTGCTGGTTGTCTCATTAATTTAAGAGGATAGAATTTAGTGCAGTACTTTGTGGTTGCCCTGATTGCAGAATATCTCTTAGGCCAGAAGGAGAAAAAAAGGTAAATAATATAAGTGTGTATTCCTGTAATCTTTTAAATAATGCTTGTATGTAAGAAAACCTGAAAAGTGCACTCTCCGAAAATCTTACTTTAAGGTCAGAAGGAATCTTCATGTTCATCCTGTTTGTACTAATTTTATCACTGTAGGGGCTGGCAATTTTGCAAAATATATGCTTCACTGTATACATAATTATGATCTTCTCAGTTCTTCAATGACTTCAGTATTGCAGGCTTTTTCTTAGATAGTATTCTATTGGCAGAAGATTTAGTTTAGTTTTAGGTGTAATCCATTACCTTGGTCTCTCTCTGGCTGTGTCCCTCTTGGTACTCCCCTTTCTTCCTTTGTCTTATTAGATGGAGGGTTGGTTAACAGCAGAGATACCAACATATTTAAATACTTATGGTCTGTGCTAGATATTTAAATATTTAATATGCAGCACACAGTGCTCATTCTCAAGGTTCCTTCTTAAGTTCCACAATAGACTTCCAAATGCTACAAATCTGTGGAGCAGATAGCCCTCCCATCTGTCCATTGTGCCTTGTCCTACTTTGTATCAAAATTATGTCTATGGGAAGGCTGAAGAATTTTATATGTAATCTCAAGAAAAAAAAAATCTATTTATTTGCTAAGACTACTCCACAGCTTCTGCTGTTGCAAATATAACAAATATTGCAACAGTTTCCTCTTGTATTTGTGTAATTAAAATTCTCACTCAAAAGAGCACCTGCATCACTTAATGTGCATATACATGTTTTGCTCTACCTCAGTTATTTCTCTGTGTGTCTGTGTGTTTGCGTATGTTGAGTTTTTCTTCTTTGTGCGGGACTCCTTATACTTTCATTGGACAGGATGAAGAGTGCCACAAAATAAGCAGCTTATGTTTTATTTTTCTTGTTTAGTATGTGGCCCTGTGCCATACTTATTCCTTGCATCAGGAGCCTAGCACTTAAGTCAGATTAACTCATTTCTTCATGGGTTTTTGTGTTGCACTCATGATAGTTGCAAATATTGCACTCATGATATCTGCAAATATTCTCTATCGTATGAAGTGAGGTGCCATTATAATTTCCATTTTACCCATAGGGAACTGAGTCACCTTTATTAAAGGCATGCTGCTCAGAGTAAGGGGCCGGGTTTCTTGAAATGTGTCCTTCGTTAGCACTTTGTATGTTCATGACACCTCAGACCTTCCATTTATGCTTTATGGTAAAGCAGTTTCCTTCCTTCTTGTCCTCTGTCCTCCCTGTGTGCCAGCAGCAGGAACTGTCAGACAAATAGGAGGTATTTTTTTGCCTGGGTTCATTTATCTGTCTAGCATCACCATGGTCCTTGTAAGCAAGAATGGTAAAGAAGGTCTTGTCCAGATTTGTGACATGTTTACAGAAAAATCCATAGCAGTTTAGCTACCAAATGCTAACAAATCTTTATTGAATGTGCAGAGGGGTTTTTGTGTGTATTAATTCAGTCAGACCAGCACTGTTTTTCTTAAGAGCATTTAAAGGCTGATAGCAGACTGATTGTACAGCCAAATTTTAAGTCCTTTCTGTGAGGATGCTATTTCCAAAACTTCTCTGTTAAATGTCTTCAGCCTTTTTTTATTTTTTTCCTGAAAAAGATTACATGTTTTTCCAGACTTCTTAGAGGCACTTGAGCTGACTTCAAGTGGACTTTCCAAAAAACCCAGCATAGACAAGTCCTGAGACAGATATCTAGTATGAAAAATTCCATCCCAAATAGTTAAAGTTTGGCAAAGTAGTATAGACCTGGAAAAAAGATGTTATAGTCAGAGGTATTTGTGAGTCCTAGTTAAAGATGTCATTGTCTGCGTATCTTACAGTCTCTTTGGTTGTTACCAGCAATTATTTTTATTTCAATGCAAATCGCTTTTTTCAAGTTTGCATTATCAGATATTATTGTGCTAAGGGTTAGGGAGATTTTTTTAACCTTTCTTTTTTGGTACCTGTATTGAGAGACTGATTTAGCTACATAATCACAAATGAAATTAATTTACTAGGCTTAACTCAGCTTGCTCACTTCAATTACTAGAGACACCAGAATGGTTGTTATGTTTATGAGTCCTGTCCTGCTAATCGAATATTAGAATAGATTTATTTTCCCCTGTTAGCCAAGTGAAATTTTCATGTGGTTAAATCTGGTAGTGACCTCTTCAACTGAGAAATTTTCTATATCCTTTACTTGCTAACTAGTCAAAATTATACTTGGAAGCATTTGTACATGAAATCAAATACAATTCTTACAGTGCAAAAGAGTAAAAGAAGCCCTGAATGTAGCAAAACCACAATTTCCTGTTGAGGCCATAAAACAGAAGAGCTGTCTGTGATTGCTTTCTCAGTGGCAGCATGGAAGGGATATGGCAATGCCAAATGGATTGATGTTTATGGATAAACAGGTCACAAACTCACATTTATGCAAGAGGTAGTTGGACAAAGCTGCTTTTAAATCCTAATGCCTACTGTTACAACTGTGAGCTGGAGGTTTGAGTACTGATGGTGTCTGCCTTAACCTCAGTGCTTATTTCATCATTGCCAGGACTTTCTGGGGCTTGTATGGCTGGATGAGTAGTTTTTCCAGCAGACTGTGTATGTTTTAAAGTATCAGGCTATGCATGGTCTTGTAGCTTCAGTGACTGGGAAAGCAGTCACAAAGCAGTGTTAATAAAATTCTCTTCAGAGAATAATTCATCATCAGTTATTATTTGTCTAACATTCAATTTTTTGCTTAGTGTTCAATTTTTTGTGCAGGAGGAAGGAGAGAGAGTAATGCCACTCTTTAACTTTGCTAACAAAAGAAATAAGCACATAAGATACTGAAAAGGTGTGCTTGATTCTTAGGATGGTCTCAGTGTCTGAAGAGTCTACTGGACCTCCTCAGGCTTCCAAACACATCTTCAGGTCCTCAGGGGCTTTTCAGGCCTAGGGTTGTGTCTTTCAGCTGAACCTGACTGGACTGACCACTTCCTTGGTTGAAAGCAAATTCTAGTACTGTTCTGTGTGATGTACATGGTTTGGCTTTTTCCTCCATTCTTTTCTTACATGCTTACTGGAGCAGGCTGAACCTTTCTAGGGTCTGTTGGTAAGGCTGACATCCTCATCTGCAAATAGGGAGTCAGGCCAGACAGTGTATGTTTCAGATGTGTGCACAGATGATGAAACCTGATGCAGCATTTTATGAGCTTTGCTCAGCTGTCTTTCTGGGCTTCCCCCAGGCAGGCCTTGCTTGTGTGAGGAGCAGTATGTAGTGGCAGCCCTGGTTGCCCCTACAACCCAGAGCATGTCAGGGTGGCACAGGGCCAAGCTAGTGATAGGCAAGGTTTTTATTAGCCTTGGGCAGGTCCTACCAACAGAGATGCACTGCTTCTGGAAACATAGCTAACAGCTCTGCTCAGTGTGACCCTGCCAGCTTGGGCCAGGGCTGGATTGAGGGCCACCTCTGTCCTCTTGGAGTGGGTACTGGAGAAGTGCTGTCAGCATCTGCGTGTGACATCTGACTAGCCCATCTTCTGGAAGTATTGATGTCTCCAGACATGCCCAGTCTTCTTATGCCCCATACAATAGAGAGACACACTGCTGTGGCTGCTTGGGGTTTGTTCTGAGGGCTGCCTCAGCCATGGCTCTCAAACAAAACATGCAACAAGGACAGAGGTGTCTGTGATGAGACCTCCTGTGGCAAAAGTGATGGAATGTGGTATTTGGCAGTTTGCTTCCTGGGTAAATCACAGCTCTGTGCCTCAGCTTCCTCATTTGTAAAATGGGGTTAATGATGCTGTCCTCCTTGTTAGAAAGCTCTTGGTATATGCTGATGAAAATACACACAAAGTGTTATTAAGCTAGGTGTGATACATAGAAACTAGGTTTTATTATTGCTCCTACTCTCCCAAGTGTGGGTTTGCTTTGGAATTTTCATCTTCTGCTTAGTACAGGTAAGTACTGAAATATATTTATCTAATAAGAACAGTAAGGAAGAAAGAGCTATACCTCTGACGTGCTAAGAAGTGACTAAATCAAGATATAACTTCTTGGGAATTAAACACCTGAACTATAAGCACCTTAATATATAGGTTCATTATATAGATTCTTGAAGATCATTGAGCACAAAAGAACATTCTGGGAGTTTCTGTCTCTGCTATGTAATCTAAGAGATAGTAAGTGTGTTGGGCAACACAGCATATTCAGAGAGAATTGGGATAACCTCAAGACTTACATGAGGCTGATGAAAGAGATAAGACTGTTCTCAAAAGTCCAACTTGAGCTTCATAGTCACATTTACAGGCTTGCAGGGCCTTCAGCAGCAGCTTCTTTTTGCCACAGCAACCTCCTCCCCATACTCTGCAAGCCACTATCTGGGCCTAAGTGTAAGCACTGTCAGGAAGTATTTGGTAATACACCAAACATTAGGTAAGACAAGAGCAAGGTAAAGAATATCCTTTCATCTCTGCCCGAGGACTGAAATGAAGGACTGGCTTCCCCAAGTGAAATCTTCTCAGACTGGGTTGTCAAGGGACAGAGGCTCTGCACCAAGCACTCCTCTGCCACATGGCTCTATATAACCTAGCAGACAACACTGATACATTTTCAGTCTTCCAATAGTATTTTACTGAAAGCTTAAAATAACATAAAAGTTTGACAGGCCCACATAACTATTGCAGTGTTGTATAGGGCCTTGCAGAGGGGTGTACTCCCTTTTATGTTCTATGTGTGTTGAAGGTAATGTTCAGAGACGTGAGGTCACTTGAATTTCTCTTTCCTCATACCCAAAGTAGTCTTTTTTGTCCATCTTGCTGAGAGCCACTGTCAGTTTTACCTCTCCAGTGCCATTTCAAAAAACCTCCAAAACCTAGCCAGCACACTCAAATTAATAAAACCTAACAGTTTACTACTCTTTAACCTGCTAGAAGAGCTCTTTCATGGTTGACTGGGTGGCTCAGGAGGTTACTAAGGGGAGATACTTTTTCTTCTCTTAGTCACCTGTTTGAGACTTTTCCAAGCTAAAAAATAATATTCATTATGCAATCGCATATGCTCATCTCTCTGTTAAATGAGTTGTGCTGTCTTCGAGTCTTAAGGGACAAGAGCATATCAAACAGTCATTTTCAAAGTGACCTTTATCTCCTTTTCCTCAGTGACCTACCACCCTATGACTGCTTGCATTTCTCAGTTCAAACACCTTTTTTCATAGAAAATAAGGCTCACAAGTTTGCATTTCCCAGGCTTATTGATGAGGTGGTAAGTTTTTATTGTTTTTGAAACTGTCTGTTCTCTAGGTAGCTTAACTGCTCTATACCCAAGTTCCTTCAGAACTCTTAGCTATATACCATGTGCACAAAGCACATCCCTTTTCTTTTTCTGTTTTCTGTGCCTAATTTTTTCCCCTTACTAAAACATCATTTTTGATGTCTTGAAGAAATAGGTCAGGACTGAAGTCAAAGAATAATAGGCCTGGAAGGTCCTAAAAAAAAGCATCTCATCCAGGTCCTTCCATGAGACCGGATCATGCATATGTAATCAATCTCTGATTTATTTTTTTTTAACTTGCTTTTGGAAAATTCCAGGGATGGGGTCCAATCCACTTTGGGATGAGTGCTGAAGGGATCAAATCTTTTAGTGTCTTACAACATTACTCTCTAATTAGTCCTGTGACAATGTGATAGTTCATGGATCCCAATGATTTTCCTACAGATCTTTCCTTTGTCCTTTAATATAAAATTTGTGCTCCTGCATTTTGCTTCTACTTGGGATTAACATTTGGCCAAAACAATGCCAAACCTGTGTCATTTAACCTTGATAGTTTATCTCACATTCTCCTTCCTCTTTTGCTATAAAATGTGCATGTGTTTTGTGACAATGTTAACATAGATTATATATTGTAATAGCCCTGTAGGTGATAATGTTTAGCACTGTATGAAACTACCACTGCAGTGTTTTGTGTTTAAAAGGTAAGAAGCAGTAGGGTTCAATAGTTATATGTATTTTGAGAAGCTTATTTCAGAAGAGCTTATGCAACTACATTTTTTTCATACAATAAGAGGAACTTCAGCCTATTTTAATGAAGAAAAAGCAGAGCTTATTTCTCAGTTTTGGCCAGTTTGGCACTTATTGGGGTCACCATGAGTTGTAAGGAAGTGCAGCACATAATTCCTCCATCATTGTCTTATTTGACAAAGGAAATGCGCAGTGAGCAATAAGATGTACAGTGCACAGGTGTGCATTGATTATTTTTAGGGACAGAGAAGCAGAATAATTGCAATGGAACTACCCTTGCCCACTTGAAAATCACCAAGCGCAGGAGCTGAACAGAAAATAGAATTTAAGTAGTAGGTATACAGTTAATACATTTATGTTTGTGTTCCAGATGCATGTAATTTTGTATACAACTAAGCAAAAATATTAAAGCCCTTTTTCTCTTTTTCCTTTTTGTATGCTCATACAAAACATTGAATTTAAAGAGCTGTACGCCATTAGCTTCTAAGATTCACAGTTGTTCCTAGAACACTGAAAGTAGCTCTTGCAATGATAATTGTAAAATGTTAAAGTAATAGCAAACAGGTTCACATTTAGTATAATGATTAGATAACTAGGGAAAAAACAGCTATTATGTGTTCCTGGACCACAGTGGAGGTAAAAAGCAAGAAAAGTATGTGGTGTGATTGCATATTATTAAAAATGTAGCACTTTATATTTACTTTGCACTTAAAAATTTGAATGATCTGACTAACAGAAACAGACAATCTAATATAAATGGTTTGGAATACATTAAAAATGTATACAAGACAAATCGCTATTTTATAATCATTCGGCAAAGTAGTAAATTTGCACTGCAGGTTTGATTCATAACAAATTTGCATAACATTTATGTGGAGTTTTCATTGTGCTAATACAGTTCTTTTAGCCACTTTTTAATGTGTGCTACCATTCTATTATATACCTCTGGGGGTACTTGAAAAAAAAAGGAGAGTGGGGGATGGGAGCTAGCGGGAAGAATATGACAGAGTTGTAAGATGAAGGTTTGTAATCACAGAGCTGAAAAGCTAGGGAAAAATGGATTGACAAGTGTATATAACTTAAAATTGGGGGAGTGGAGAAGAAAAGCATGTATTCTGGGCTCCCATGTGGATTTTATTATGTAGTATTCACTTCATCATTCAGGAGGGCGTGAGGAGAAAGATCAGTATCAAGAGTGCATGGATCGAAGGGGCTTCCATGAACAGCTATGTTAAATGAAGGTGCTTGTTAATATACCTTGATTTACATATGTTTTATATCCTTTCCCAAATATTCCAGGGGCAAATGAATGTTTACATTGTGTATTTTGCCTTTTCCTATTGTAGCTCTTAATTTTCTTAATTCTTTTCGTTCAAAAGACCAATTTGGGAAAAGCAGTGCAAATTTGTTTTGAGGCAGAAATGGGAAATACAGAGGCATGAGGAGAGAATTGGCATTAAAACGTAGGTGGAATGGATCCATTTGAGAGAGGTTTGGTTTGACGTTTCTATCATACCACCATCTTCTTGCTGATGGGCAAAAAATTGAATAGGAAATCATCTAAATCCCAGCTGTGAAATCTGTCTGTGGGAAAAAAATATATTTAGCAGTGTTCTTACATCTGCTTTCCAATAACTTAGAATTTCTCTTATCACCCACCTCACCTCCCCAGCCTTTGTGTCTTTCCTGTATTCATCTTTTCTTACTTTGTAGAATCTACACAAATCAGACAAGGAATAAATGCATTGTCCTGTACATAGAACATCATAAACACGGATTTCACGCTGCTTTATTATCAACACCATTACTTAAAATCAGTTTTATATCTTCAGATAGCCTGTATAAATATTTATTACTTGCAGTATTTTCATCTTGAATTTTAATAATCTAATGCAAAGTTTAAGTGTTGAGAAGTAAGCCAATGGCTGGCCAGTGCATGACTGAATGTATTTATGTACTGATTTTGAGTAAGAGGATGTTAACAGAGGTACCCATCTGTTACCCTGTGTGTAGCAATAGGTAAATGGTATGTATTTTTTCCTCTGTTTAACAAAATTTATCAAGTCTTTTGGAGGACAATAATTAAATTTCTATGCTTGGTCACAAGTTACAAGTGTAATAATTTTTTCTAGGTATTCTGCAATGCCTAAATTGTCTCTTCCAAGCAGCTCCACTTCCTGGAGTTTAATTCTCTCAGTTTTCTCAGATGCCCTAGTGGTTATGCTGGATAGTTCTGATGGTTAGACATTCTTCCTGAGTCACAGTGTTACGTTGGAGTTAGTTAAATGTGACGGTTTTCAGCATCCTAAATGAAGAGGATTGACTTTTGATTTAGCCTGTTATTCAGTGATTTTGCTTTGTCTCTTCTGTCTGGAAAGGAGGAAACATTCCTCAAAACCATGAGACAAACACCCATGTAGTTCAGTTCATGAACATTAAAAGGGATAAAGATAAAAATAAAAGGCACACAAAGGCATTTGGGCACTCCTTGTTTCTTCTTGCTGAACAGGAAGGTTGCAGTCTTCCTCTTAATCCAAAGTTTGGTGAGAATTGTGGGTTTGCATTAGATTCTGCAGGTTGCTTTTTGAGATGACGGATGTAAATGTAGTGTAGTGACAATGACGTGAATGTGAAAAGTGACAGTGCAGGGAAGTAAATGCATTTTTTCATTTGTGTAGAGAGAGCACCTCTGGTGAGCTTCATGATAGTGAAGTAGCCTTCTTTGCTGTTGTCTTGAACTTTATGTTATGGAATAATGTATGGACAGCAAAATGATGTGTTCTGAGCAGATATGTAGAGTGGCTTGCTCAGTCAGATTCAAGTAATTGTAAAGAACACTAAATTTTGTGTCAGAGAGAAACACAAAAGCCCCTCCTAACAAGTACTGTAGCCTGTTCTGGCTTTTATATTGGCATGCTGGTGGTTCCTATTCCAGCTGGGGACTTGGCTGCCTGTGCTTCGGTCAAGAGGCAGAGTGACCAGGGCACCTTGTCCCTGCTTTTGGCAGTCTTTAACTGAGGAGGTAGAAGCCCCAAAGAGAGTGAAGGATGGGAGATAAAAACATGGGAATACAATTTCAGGTGAGATTGAGCTTTCCTAACTGTGGAACCACATCCATGCTTAAAGAACAGAGATATAAGGCCCAGTGAAGAGCCTCCATCTGTCTCCATTGGCTAGAGTGGGAGTTGTGTCATGCTGCTGAGATTGGGCATGGAACTGATTTATGGATATTGCCAGTGGCATTGAATTTCACCCTACAAATGAAACTGTTCCGGGGGCCGTCTGTGAAAGTGTTTCAAGGGTGCAATTTATTCTCTTCTCCCAGTATTTTAGTAAGAGAGGAAGAGATTTCTCTGGCTTCACCTCACCTAGAGGATCACTGTTTAGTAACTAAAATGATTTTGTAGCTGAAACAAGAAAACTAAATGACCAGCTCCTGAGTAACATCAGGAAATTGTACTTTAAATTTAAAATACCCCTTTAATATATTCTTCTCATTTTTTGGTTCTTCATGTGGTAGGTTGCCTTTCTCAACCATGATTGCTGACTTTTCTACACGAGAAGCAAAATCAGAAGCAGAGTGTGCCCATTCCTCTCTGGACATGTAGAACAATTCTAATAGCTCCCTTCATAGAACTCATAAAAATATTGTTTTTTCTAAAAGTATTTTATTAGTATGACTCATTAGAGAAGATTTCATTGTCCATTAAAAGAGCTCACACTCAAAGTTGCTGAATAATCATAAATAAAATGCTTAATGGTGGTGAAGTTGAGATAAATTAGTGGGTTTGGTTGATATCAAAGCTGTAAATGTATTTTCTTTACTGCCAAATGACTGTAATAATCAATTTACTTTTTGTATTAATGTTAATAACCATTGCAAAACTCTTCCTAAGAGCAAGGTGCAGAAGGTTTGGGGGTCCATTCTGTGCAGCATGCTGAATGGTTGAAAACAAGATGAGAAAAATTGATGCTGTGTGTGATAAGACTTATTTAACTCTGGCTCAGGAAAATGTTTGTGCAACTCAGGGGTAGCAATAGGACATTTTAATGACATTTTAATCATATCCTTTATCCTGAATTCTTGCAACTTTCATTTTAAATATATATTTTCTTGCAGTTTTTATTGAAATAACAGTGTTTCCACTTTGAACATTCAACCCTGATTTGGTCTGGGGCTGTTTTGCAGTTGCAAGCTGTATGCTTTTTTCATTTGGAGGAAAAAATAGAGCAAAGAATAAAAGACATATAATTTAGTGATTTTTTTCAATAAATACAGGAAACCGTGTGCAATGAATGCCTAATTTTTATGAACTGGAACCTTAAATCATAAATAAAATGTTAATTTGTAGACATGTGTAGTTGTGAAGCAGATGGAAAAATAGAAATGTGCCGGAAAAGTAGGTATTTGCAGAAGCTAATGAAGTTAATTGGTCTCATTTGGCTACAGTATTTTCCCAAACCCCCCAAAGACTGGGCTTTTTAATTCTTTAATTAAAAATGAGTAAGGTATGCTAATATTATAACCTTTACTTTTTTTCCAGCTTTCTATATACATACATCTTATTAATAGAACCACCCTTAGCAGTTCAATATTAGCAAGCACATTAGTAATCTGGAAGTTCTAAGGAGGGTGCCAATATTTTGAAACAATAATTAAAAAAATTAGCAATCCATGAGTTAATATATGCTTCAAAACCTTAATTATTATTTCCTTTTCCTGTTTCTACATGATTACAAAGAAAGGATCTGTTTTCCTCCAATTTAGAGAATGTAAATTAAAGTACACTGAAGAGTTTTGGCTGTGGAAGATTTTAATTTTAAATAGAAATATTTAAACCAATTTTGATTAACAGGGTTACAGGCTAAGTCTGCAGCAAAATACTGGGAATAAGCAATGTCAGTGGATTGATATGCAACTGTGTGAGTTCCCCATAACTGTTCTTTTCTTTCATGATGGAAGGAAAATGTTGGAAAATCTCCTTGCTAATGGGCGTTGGAGAGAAGTAGCTCAATCCCTGTCCTGTTCGATGGGGTGTGCTGTGCAGTGAGCATCCAGCACTGCAACGCAGGCACTGCTGGCTGAGGGACTGCCTGGCCCTGCATTCCATATGAAGTCTTCTGTACTTGGATGATTGAGTTTGAGCAACTACTTATGGTTTCAAAGGATTTGGATAATGTTACACTGTAGGGTTGGAAATCTCTTTGAGGACTAGGTTGCAAAGGGGCAAAGGCGTAGTTTCAACGCATTTATTAGGCACTGGCTGTAGAAGCGAGGAACAATAAACCATCTTTTTTTTAGTTAAGAGATCTTGGAACAGGCCGCTCCAATAAATCCTGGGTTTAAAAAGTGAGGTACATGCTGCAGTGCTGAAGTTGTTTATTCATCTGGAGTGTATTAGGCTCTTGATTAATAAGAAGACATCTGCAATCTTACAGAAGAAACAGAGCAGGCAGTTTGGCAGTTGTAAATGGAAATGGGGAGAGAAGAGCCAAACCTATACAAAGTCGTCGACTCCTCATTGCCACTGATGTTGATAATAATAATTGCTACAGTGGTTAAATAAATATATTGATAAAATGTTTCAATCTGAAGGGCTCAGCAACCATTTTTACAAGAAGTACACATCCATAAGAACTAGTAACTTTTCAGACAGCTCTATAAAATAGAAAGTCATCTTTGTATACCAAATCTGATCTCACAGGTCTCACACTGACATCTGACAAAAGTAACATATTTGATGTCGAATTTACACTGATACAAGACTGATGTAGACTAATTCTTGATGTTACCTTACATCTCTCAAAAATCTGTTAGCAAAAAGTAGCAAGCCTGTCAGAGACAAATCTTTCGTAGGAACAATCTTGCATCTGAAAATAAGGAATGCTCTAAAACACATCCTACAAGTAAATAGGGCAAAAAATGTGTAAGACTCTGAAAAATAAACTGTTGCCTAGCACATCCAATGAGTGTGATGACTGAGTGTCTCAGTGAAGCCCAGTGAGGTTTTGAGGGGTTTTTTTTTTTTGTTTTGTTTTTGGTTTTTTTTATAATTGTGCACTTAACTATGCAAGTCTATAATTTGGTAGAGAAAATAGAACTGTTGTCAGCAGAGTTTCAGACAAATTGGTTCTCAGTTAGAAATTGATTGGGAGGGCCAACAAACAAAGCATTAGTATTTATTTCAGGAAGTCACATGCATTGTTAATAATCCATAAAAGGGTAAATTCTGAACAACTGAACACCTCACTCAAAAAAAATGTTGATAATATGACTCAGATGGTAGATCAGCATTTTTTGCAGTAGAAAATGACAAATTAGTTCTTGCCAAAGAACTCTTGATTAGGAGTACAGGAGTACAGGAAATTTTCAATATTTAGTGTTGAAAACTTGACCAAAACAATTTGATCCTCTTGGCACTGAGATCTTAGCCAAAGTGTAGGGCAATGGTGAAGAGATGAGAGGAGGTAGAGACACATCTGAATATTTTCCAGAGCTGGCTATAAAACAGGACTTCACTAAGTTCATAAAGTGGAGAGTACACAGGAATCATTCTGATCCTTTTGCAAGCCAGCTATCTGCCTTTCATGACTCCATAAACATTTGTAGCAACTCTTAATAAGGAAATGTAGGATTAGCCAAACAATGCATGCTGGTTAGCCTTCAAGGCAGTTACATCTGGAAGTGGGGAGCCACGCCATGTGATCAAGCAGCTCTTTACAGACCATGTGCAAGTACTTCTTGTGCCTGTGACAAGGCCACTAAATGCAGTTTAAGGAGTTACTCCACCTACACCTGAACGTGCTGATGTCCTACTATGCAATGAACTGCTCAGCATCTCATTTTCTCTGAACCATGGGAGAGGTAAAGTCTGGCATCAGTGCCATCAAAAACTTTGTTTTCATGTCTATATTTCCTTTATCCTCCTGCTGGGCCAGCTGAGAGT
Organism: Cettia cetti; assembly: GCA_013401135.1. Taxonomy (NCBI): domain Eukaryota; kingdom Metazoa; phylum Chordata; class Aves; order Passeriformes; family Sylviidae; genus Cettia; species Cettia cetti. The sequence goes on from VZUI01060763.1 coordinate 66,021, forward strand.
CGTGCTGCAGAGGTACCCTGCGAGGTACCTCCAGCCAGTCAGCCGGCTAACAGGGACAGAGCCCAGGAGCAGTGTGCTCCCTGGGGGGAGCTCTCACGTTTGGAATGCACGCTGTGGCTTGGTTAACCTTGCAGGCTTTTCTGAAAGACTGACTTCAGAAATACGAGTTTGTTTATTTTTTATCAGGAATTGGTTAAAGATGTAATGTACATCTTAGGGTCTTTGTGGAGGTAGGAAAAGCTTTCTTTTTGGATATACCTTTATTTACTTTCATGTATATATAAAATTACACGTACATTATTTTTCATATATATGTTATCTTTCCATATAGTCGCTTCTGAATGCATTTTATATATCCAAGTTAAAGTATTTGTACTTGGTTAAAAAATGGTTTAGAGCTAATTGTTTTAAAATGAAATCACAGTGTGATTTTGCTGAAAATACTTGTCTGTGGGAAGTTAAAGAAATCCTACAAAGTCTTTTTTTAATGTAACTTACTGAAGAGCAAGAACTGTCATGGTAGCATATAAATGGGGCAGATGGAAATATCCCCTCGAGGCTATGGGACTTGAGTTAATAAACCTTGAAAAGTTACCATAATTTTCACTTTGTATTTTCCTCATGAACCCAAGTAATGTAGCTCATTCGTTCTGAATATTACCACTAGACTCCCAGGCAATAAGTCTGATTTTCTTAAACCCTACTTCTAATCAGATCCAGACAAAAGCTAAAATGCCTGTCCCATTAAAAGTTAATAGCAAAAATTCCATTGGCTTCAGCAGGGCCAGGATTTTCTTCTGAGACTTTGTATTTTTTAGTGTATTTGTTCATGTAGGTTAAATTCAACAGCCTAGTGTTGAAATGGTTGGCCAGTTCTTTTTCTGCTAATCCTCCTCTGTATCTGTTGGATGCATCTGGTAATATTTTCTTGATATAAATATCTTGCTAGAAATTTCCTCATGGTGTTCAGTACATCACCATTACATCATGCCTGCAACATACAGAATATTAGCTTTTTTGCAATTAAATGCATGGGGAAAGGGATGAATGTATTTGAGCTTATGAAAATGATCACTTAGGGTTAAAATCTTCATGTAATATGAGTAGAGCTCGTGATAAAGCTAAGTCAGGGTCACATATTCTCTTTACCTCACATAAGAGAAACTGAGGTGACACAAGCTGCCTCTTCAGAGGAATGCAGTTTTTAGTTTGGGAAGGAAGTCAGCAAATTAGAATATTTTTGAGGCATTAATTTTTATCAAATAGCAAGACAGATCTAGAAGTTTTCTGTGGAAATAAAATGGTCCAATGTGGGGATGATAAACCTGGGCTGAAGTAGTAGACTTTAGTGCCAAGGAACAAAAGCCAAGTAGTTGTGTAGAAAATTTGGGGAGAATGCAGCCTTTCTTCAGCCATCCCACCCTCTAGCAGCAGAGAAAATGTTGTACCAGTGTGTTCTAAAATCCCAGCTCAAGGCTGAATAAAATGAAGAAAACAGATCCTGCCGTAATATAAACACATGTAAAATTCCTGGAAATGTTTCCTGTTACAGGCTGACTGGTTAGTATAGGCTGCCTGCACATTGGTACAAAGTCAGCAATTGTCTGATGTTGTTCATATTTCTTTTTGCCAGGAAGATGAAGATCAGACCGGAAGGTTATCAGTCTCCTTTGCAGTCATATTAGGATCAGAAGGAATTAAAAAAAAAAAATCGTCTTGATTGCGTTTCAGATTGTTTTGATTGGGATTATGCCCATGAGATAAAAAGCCACAAAACAGGCTTTTTTTTCTGTCACAGTAAAAGCCAGAGAAGAGCTTTTGCTTTGGAGTTGATACAGAGTAGTCCAAATAATGTCCTGCAAGCCAGATCCAGTACACAGCATGATTCTTCCCAGATTACCAATTTTTTGAAGTGACCCTGTGTTGGGACTGTAGCTCGGCAGGAACAGCTGTTACTGGCTCCTCCGGATGGTCAGGATGCTCTTAGTGTACCCTTCACTCCCCAGCTCTTTGCTCCTCAAGCTGCCACTGTGTCCATGTTGGTGGTGAGGGCTCCTGTCCCATGACTGCAGACCCTGTCAGGCATCCAAGGAGCTGACCCAAAACTGGTATCTGGCCAAGAGCAATTAAATGATTGGACCAAATGGGTAATGCCTTATTCCAGGATGAGTATTTTCTTTTTTCCACAAGGCAGTCTTCCATTGCATCTCTCTTTTTTTTCCCTGTCTTTATATGGGATGTGGGTTATCAGGGGAGTTAGAGGTTGCAGTTCCATTAGCTGGCTGGAGACATCGCAATATGTGATATTTTCATTTGGTCTGCGCAGAGCTGTGCTTGCTTACAGGAGGTCTGCAATTTATTTGCAGGCACGTAGCATATGCCTCCAGTAGACATGTTTCAGAGTAGCGAAACTGGTGATAGCACAATGTCTACAAGGCTGTGGAAAACGGGGGAAAACACTTAGACCATATGCCTTGAGGCTGCCTTCCTAATGGGCTTGAAATAAAGAAGCAGGAAGTGTTCTGGTGTTCTGGGATGTGGAGAGACACATTTTCAGGTTAGTACAAGATACGTTGGGAGTATTATTGACCAGCATTGTTCCTTCCCCAGCAAGAAAGGCCCTGGTTCTACATCCTAGTGATGAATTTCCAGCTTATGTGAACAGTTTGCTTATTTATCTTGGATAAAGACTATACTGCAGTCATCTGGGCTAGACTACTGTAATGTGCTCCTAATTGTTTCCCTTGAAATTGATCCGGAGCCTCTTTGGGGTGGAAAACCGATATATTAAAAAATTCGGCCCTATCCATGTAGCTGTTCAAATTTTAATCCCCTGGTTCTTGGGCAGCAGCCTTGCTCTCCATGTCCCTGTTTGGCAGTTGCTCACAGTTGGACATGGCTCTCTCTCCCTGGGCTGAGTCAGACACAGGCCGAAGGCAAGTCTTTCTTGTCCTCCGTTGTGGAACTCCCTGCCAGAGCCCCTTGCTGGCTGCCTTTAAGGCAAGCTGCAAGCCCTGTTTATTTCAGTTGGCCTATCCATGACTGTTTTATGGGCTCCCTACCTTTGTTTTTGCATCTGCTACCCTTTTGTTTTTCTCTTTCCTCTAACTAGTCAGGAATTGAATCTTTTGGGGCTGGCAGGTCCCTTTTGAATTCTGTGTGTATAGCATATTGTAACATGCTATTAGATTTTGCTTTCTACTTTTACTGTTTTGCATTTGGCTCTTTATGCTGCTTGGCTTGCAATTGGTGCTTTAGAAAAGATCAAATAAATATATCATTGTGTCAAGTCTTATTTTGTATGAGGGTTAAATCCAGTATCCAAATATAGAAGAATGTGTTTATGGGGAAACTTAGTGCTGAGAGAATTAGAAAGAAAGCTCCAATTAGAAAGCAAGCTGATTCCATGCCATTTGCTATGCCATGTTTTCTTTAAGAGGAAACTTCCACTGTAATTAGCAAGAAAGTGCAGCCTACCGGCCAATGCATTACCTAACACAGAGCCTGCTATTTAGTCTTAGGAATTGTTCGTGCTTTTATATGCTCCTGTGGAGACTGACGATACTGTGAAGTCCAGTATCAGCAAAACAGGAGTCTAAACACAAGCAGAGTCAGGAAATCTTGTACAATAGATGATAAATAGCGATTTGGTTCATTGGCAGCTTCAGGAGGAAGCATGTAAATGTAATCGTGGAATACAATGGTCTGTGCTTCAGATTTAAGCACTAGAATTCCAGTGTCTGATTTCCATCCTGGACAAATGATTTAATTCTTACATACTTACCCAAGTCTGTGTACATGATGCTTTTATTTGTATTATGTGGACTGCCACGGGATCAGCAGAAGTTCAGGTCTTTGTTTTAGAAACTGCATAGGACTCAGCAAAAAGACCTGGTTTTTACCTCACATTGAGATAAGTATGATAACATCAACCAGGGGAATGAAACAAACAACTAGGAGGAAGAGGAAATAGCAGCCAAGTGCTGTACAAAAAGCAAGGGTCTTAGTTCAAATATCGTCGTCTGAAAATGGTTTATGGGCACTAAAACAGAGGAGTGAACCCAGGAGTAAGGTCATGCCACTTTGCTGAGCTTTGGGAATCCAGGAAGTTACATATCATCCATCTAAGGAAGTTCCACTTGTAAAATACTATCAAAGCCCAAGTCGTTTAGGGCAGCTTGGTCCTGCAAAACATTACAATTATTAATCACTTCACTAATCCACATTAATCAGTACAGCCTAGTACCAAAATTATTATTCAGCTTGCTGAACTGAGCAATCTTGCCAAGAAATGAGCCTACTTGGAATTTTAAAATTTATGAAAGAGTGTAAATTAAGACAACTGAAAAAGATGCAAAATCTCCACAAAATCAGCTTTATCTCTCATCTCAGTGTTTACATTTCATCCACCACCAACAAGACCAAAAACCTTTATGAAGGCTGATATTTGGAAAGTAAAGTATTCATTCAGTGTATGTGGGAAAAGTGAGTCTCTCCTTCCCAAACACAAACACAGAGAGAAAAATAAAACTGAAGATAAAAGTAGATGTGTGAGAGGGGAAAGGAAAATAAGTATTTGTTTCTTAATTGTGAGGAGTATGGTTGTTAGGCTTTTAAGAATAGAACATGTAAATGAATACAGAAACAGCATACAACAACCCATCCAGAAATTTAAATGTGATCAAAACATGTAAGATATAGTGGGAGATGTGTAAGATTCTTTTAGGCTTCAGGAAGCCTCAGGGGATTTAAGGGAATAATCTGGTGTATATAGCACAGCCATCTCACTTGAAGCAAGGAAAAATAAGGCAAGGGGTAGTAAACAAAGTTTGACACGTATATTTCAGTACTGGAAGCAATAAATAATAGCTATTGGTGGGAGCTGAATGCTTTACTGACAAGAACAAGATGGCAATAACTAACTTGTCCCAGATGAGGAACAAAATCTATTTTCCGAAGATAGATGGATGACTAATTAAAAATGTCTGAACATCAACAATTAAAAAAAGGAGAGAAGCATCTTGGCTGTCTTAATGCTATTTCTACTACTTCAAAACGTATATTGTCCTTACATTCCCTTCAAGGAGTGACAATCCTCTGCTGTCTTCAGACACTTGTGCCATCTGTGGCACTTCGGGCTGCAAAGGTTCTGAACCAGAGGAAAAAGAAAGCAGTGGTTCTGCTGAGGAAGGGCCACTACTTTCTAGGGCAGGTTGGTGACACAGGCTATTGAGTCCTTACAGAGAATTGTTTGTCTTCTGGTTTTAGATGGCTTTAATTCCTCCAAATTACTCCTTGAATAATAGGAAAAAGGGCAATTTGAATTTCAGTGACAGATTGGACATAACAGGTTGCAACTATTAGGTCTAATTTTACCATACTGAGAAATAAAATTGCCTAAACATAAACATCGATCACTGATGCAGTAAATTAATTTGTACAGAAAAAGTAGTTTAACTGCAGTGCACATTAAACAGAAAATTTTCAAAATTACAGCTCTCTGAATTAATTTGTACACTTGTTTACTTGTTAAAAGCAAAGCGTAACTTTTTTGATTTTTTTTTCCTTCTCTTTGAGACTTTGTATTGTGGAAAGCATGGGCAATCACTGATTGCTCTTTTTTTCTTCTTCTCCCATTTCTGATCAGATTAATAGACATACTGAAGACCTTTTTTGAATGTTTCATTCTAGCAAGTAAATTCAGCATTTCAATAGGTTTGAATTATGCTTTGTTAAGAATGGTGATGTCATATAATTTTAAAATTTACGACTTGGTTCAGCAATGAGTTTACATTCAAGTGTGTCCTCAGGCTTATTTAAACTGTTGAAGTCTTCCAAACTGTTTCACAAAAAGTATCATCTGTGTCTACTTCCTTCTACTCCCCAAAAATCTGTACATACTATTTCCTCACATTTTAATATGGTATCTAGAGACTTAACATAGATGCTAGCCAACTTTTCTTCATTATGGCAGTTTCTATTTTTAATATGCTTATTGTTTTATAAAATAGAAAAGAACATGCCCTTCTTGAAACTATGGCTGTAGCGTTACCGATCGTACGCAGTTGCAAGCGCATATGTAAGCTGGCTAAAGGTTGCCGAAAGTCACAGTGGAACAGGATCTGCCAATGTGGCTTATTTTGATGGTATCTGGTGTCTACTGCTTTCAAGGACAGTAGTTCGATTCAAACACAATTCTGATAAGTGGCAGGTTTTCATGTCTTTAATGCCCTGACAAGGGCACCCCTCTCAAGAGAGGGAGGTGAAACCATTTGGATGAGAATTTCTTCCCCTCTCCTTTGTGCTGACTCACCAAGATAATGGACAATTAATAGTGAACCTTCTCTGCAGGGAAAGTCTAGGGTTATCACTAATAAAAAATGCTCATGAAGTGTTTGGAGACAGAAGGGGGAGAAAAACATAAAATTGTAGAAAGCATCACCAGCACAAGGCTCAATCTCCAATATTAATTTTTTTCACCTGAAATTATGGTGAATGATTTTTCAGTAGCAGCAGCTGCAGCTTTTTAGACCTGGCTCATTTCTTGGGAACTGTGAAAAGAAAGGACAAGAGAAATGTTGCCATTCTTTTTTCTTTTTTTTCCTTTTTTTTTCCAAGAAGAAAGCTGGCTTGTGTATTTTTTAGAGATACCAGTTAGTAGGGCTGACTGCTGTTAGTTACCATCATGCTGTAAAATTTTCCCTGGGAGGATAAGAAGGAGCGGTCTAAATAAACCGCGCTTCACCTTATCTTCAGATCCAAGATCAGGTTTGCAGGATTCTCTTCAGGTTTACTTTCATTTCTTGCATTTAGACTATATGTGGGATTAGTTTCCTTTTCTGATGAGTGCATACCTCCCCTTGCTCGGGGAGAAGGCTCACAAATTGTGAGTCCATGAAGCCCGCAGTTTTTGCTTCACTGGGCAATCCTAGCTACTCTCAAATGCTCCCATAACAGCCTGCTGCCCCTGAGGTCACCTGGGGAAGCAGTTTCTGGAGGTCAGCAGAGCACTGCTCACATTTACAAGTCAAGAGGCAGACTGCCCTGGGGATTATTGCAGTGGCTGTACCTGTGCTCTGGGTTTAGCAACCGATGATGTGATTGTGTGCCTCTGTCGTCCAAGTAAACACAGAAAAGCTGTACAGTGTTTCCTGGAGTTAGACAAACCAAAGATTAGTCTAAACTAAGAGTGGAACAGGTTAACTGATCTTTCTCCACTCTAAGCTTTCATTTGTCCCTCGCAGCACTGAGCTGTCAATAGAGTGTACAGACTGATAAGTATAGGTTCTCCTCAGTCTGAAGAGATCTGTCTGATAAGATGGCCCTAAAAAAGAGAGAGAGAATCTACGTTAACTGTTTTGACTGCAAAATACTCCCTGCTAGCCAGAGATAAGACACCTTGAGCTGCTCAGAAGACCTTAGACAGGATGTAAATAAAGCCAATAAAAAAAAAAGAAAGAAAGAAAAAAAAAGAATAATTTCAAATCCAGCTGCTATTCTGCTCTGCCCTTATTTCCAGCCTTGACAGCAAAAGGCTTAATTTACTGTATTTCACACCAGGCTTCCATTCTACACTGAGGAAGATACAAAGGGTTGTTTAAGATATGGGCTTTAACAAAGGGGAAATTTCTTTATTTTTGGAGAGGCCTCTATTTCAGACATCTAATAGTGCATTTCAGCAGGAATTGGTGAATGGAAATTATACAGAAGGGAAAGAAAATTCTGCCTGTTACAAAGAATTTCACCTTCTCTTTTTTATAATTTAATCACCCCAATAAACCTGTATTAACGTGGGAGGTCTGAGTGAAGCATATACATGCTTTAAATGCAACTCTCTCCATGCAAAATTCCACAGAGGGAGTGATATTCTGCAAGATAAGCAGACAGTAGGTGTGACAGTTTACATGTGACATCTTCATAGTATGATTTGGTCTTCTGAGCACTGTGAACTTGGAAATTCCTTAGGTTTGCCTTACAGCCCAGGCCACCTGTATGTTAATGGAAGCCGTGAACACCTGCCAACCTGTGCCTGTCCCGCGGCATAGACATCCACATGTGTTCCCATTCAAGCAAACCCAGGGAAAATGAGGGTCAGGAAGAAAGGACTGACTTACCCAGCATTTTGACTGCATTGAAAAGGTTCCCAAGACACATTGTTCCCAGTGTGACTCTGCTGCATTAGAGTTGATGTAAGCATTTTTCTGCCATCTTGTTAAAAAAAAACAAGGTTACCTATGCTCCAGGACATCTTTTTTAACAGCTGTGCAGCACATCTGCACTAACAGTCAGATCTAAAAGAAGAGAGCCTAAAATGGGATATAGATGGACTATAAGAAGCTAAATAAAATTGATTATCCAAAATTTACCTCCCTGGGTTTACCTTGCTTTGGTAGGTACCTCTTCTTTTCATGAAAATTTCTCAGGTTTCTGTGGTTTGGTAATTTGTGCAAACCATTCTAGTGTGAGCATCTGGGTACCCACTGCCTTCAATCAGCCTGCTGCATGGAGAGTGTCATACAAAGCCCAGGACTTGTTGGGCACTTTCAGCAGAAAGTGCTGTGTTCCTGTCTTCCCAACCCAGGGGCCAAGTAGGTAAAGTATTACATGGCATGAGGCCTTGATTGAGTTCTCTGAGTATCCTGAGGGGACTCAAAGCCACATTTCCTGCCTCTGAGCAGAGGGTCTTAAGTTGTCCAAACCTCCCTTCTCCTGGAAGCTGGGCATGCTGAAGGAAAGAGTATCCTATTCATAGAACTGGTAGAAGCACATTTGAGAAGGAACTTGTTACCCTGTGGAGAAGTATGCTCACTTATTCCAGGGGTCCTTGCAGTCTGGAACTCATACTTAAGTTTATTTTTGTTTTTATCCACTGCCTCTTTAATGTGTAAAGAGCCCAGTACTCCCCTTTCCCAGCTGAGTGCCCAAGCTGCGAGGCTGAAGACCTTTTCCTGGTTCCCCCCCCACCAGGACTCCATGAATCCTGCTTTCTTTGCCTCTTGGGCTCCTGGAGACACCTAGGTCCCTTTGCAGATCTAGGTCCAGGAGTTTTCACCTGTGTAAATAAGACCTCCACCACGTTTCTGTCATTCTAAGAAATAAGCAGTTCTGTGTTTATTTACTGTATTTAATTCTAGCACACTGTAAAATAACACTGATGTGTTTTGAAAGTGTTAACTGCCTACACTGCTTTCGCTTGATCTTAATATCCTTTTACTTTCCATTTCCTTGAAAAGATTTTTAGATATCTTTGCCTGGGTTTCTTTCAGATGCAATTGACGCCCTTCTTTCTCTCTATCCTGTATTTCTTTATTTTACTTCTCCACACATTGCCTTCCCTCTTTTCTCTGTCCTAGTTTAGCCCCCTCCTGTCTTGCTGTTGCTGTTCTGATCTAAAGGCAATGAGGCAAAGAATTGGGGTGGTTGAAATGCAGGCATAAGTGGGATGGGCAGGCATCCATGATAAAAAATGGGGGACCTTCATGATTAAACTCTAGATTAACTGGAAGAAGGGAGATACTCAAATCAGGATCCAAGGTGATGCTTATCATCTCAGGGGATTCTGCTTGCAAATCCTGCCCAGAGGCTCCATCTTTTGTTTGAGCCTCCAGCTAGGGACGTTTTGACAGCCTGCCCATCTCCATGCCGGGTCCTGCAGCTGTGTGGGAATGGGGACTTGGAGGGCAGCTGTGTCCCTTCTGCTCTTAGGGCCTGATCTTATGGACCATTTGATTTTGGGAAGGAAAGAGAAATAATGACATTTCTCTGACTTTAGACACACTTGTTATGTTGTGACCTGGGAAAGAAAAAAACAGTCAGCTTGTTTTAAGACCTATATATCTTAAAAGTTTGACTAGGACTGCATTACAGGGTCTGCTGTCTATGAGGCTTTCAAAAGGAGCTGCAGCGCAGGGAAAGATTGGAGGGAGAGGGCTTTCATTCCTATTCATGGTGTTGCCTAGGGGAGAGCACAACCCAGTGTAAACAGAAGGCAGAAGGAAATATTGGGGTCCAGTGAAGAATCCTGAACTGTTATCCCCCCCAGTCATTTGCTGTTCTTAATAAGCAGTACAAATACTGTTATTGGCACAACAAATTATAATAATTATTCTCTAGCAGAAACCTGATTGACTGAATCACTACTTTTAGTACATGAGGTTGTTAATATACAGGTTCTCAGGAGATCATTATTATGTACAAGTTTGCTGGAGTATTTGAATGGGCTTTTGCTCTGCCATTATCTAGATTTTGAATGCATTTATTCTCAGGGTGTTTTTTTCTGACCCTAGCTTCAGATGGAACAAGCCTGGTGGTCTCTGACTCATACTGAACAAACAAACAAAAAAAACGACTAAAAGAAACAGCAACTTAACAGCGGAAGAAATGCAGTGTAAATGTGTTTGTCACATTTAAGCAGTGGACAAATGAGCTAATTTGAATCGCTTAGTGCTTGTACAGTCACAACTAAACAACCCCTGTAAATTAATTGTGTGACATGCGATTCCCAATTATGCAAAGCAGCATAATAACCTGTGAGGATGGTGACTGTCATTAGTTATATGTACAGGAGTGTGGAAAATTACTTATGCTTTCTCTTTGCCTATAGAGGCACAAAATGCCAGCTTCCTCAAACAAGTAGAAGGGTAGCTCTGTTTTCTTCTAGTTGCAAATTGGGTTTTGTGTATGATTTGAAAGGTGGAGCAGAATATGAACTGCTTACATTTTCTTTAATTTGGCTGCAGAAGATGGAATTCATTGGGCTCCGTCTGTTCAAATGAACTTTAAGCAACAATCAAGGAAAACATTTATGCTCCTCTTTACATGTGTAATGGTAATATGTCTTCTGAAGAAGACATAATGGAGCTGGAGCCTTAGGTTACCTTAGGAGAGCAATACAGGAATGTTAACTACTTATGTAGGCATTAAAGGCATTTTATAAAAGCAAGCAGGTTTTTCCTGTGAGGTATTAAAGTGACTTATTTGTTGTTTCTAGGAGCTGCTTTTCCTCTGGTTATGAAATTTAAAATGGGGGAACCTCCCTACCAGCTGTCTCAGGGTTTTTGGTCAGGAACCCCTGTATGTTTCTCCCCTAGTAATCTAACTGTTAACGCACTTAATTGGCACTCCCAAAGCAGTTTTGAAATATTGATAGATTTTAAAAAACATCTGTAAATTATAAATAATTTTTAAAGTTCACATTTCTCTTTTGAATGCCCATTACAGAGTATTAGTTTTCAAGCCATTTAATAAGTTATGAGACAAATGAGTGAGTTTAATGTGGGGTCACTGATGTGAAAAAATTGTGATGATTATATTAAAGTTTCAGCTTTTCCAAAACTGTGTACATTTCTACTGAAAGTAAACAGAGAATGTTATGTAACAATGTATATTTTATTTAAAATTACTTTAAAGATTAGTCCTACCTTCTACTTCTGTTAAAAACTTCAAAGCTATAGCTTGTTTCAGTGACGCGTGTGTTAGGCCTTCACCGAAGCATGTTAATCCTTAAACACTGTTCTTTGATATTCTAGTTATTTAGATCTATTCAGCACACAGCACAATATTGTTTTATTTCAGCAATATCTAACCTCTTCATTTGCTATTTATTCACACCTGCATATTCCCCTAAGATTCCTTATCTCATTTTCAGGGTAGCCCTGCAGACAATTAGTGGTGGTAATAATATAAAATGTGGCCAGCACTAAAACCTGAAATGGCCATTACAACTAAACTATATGATATATAATAACCACTCCACTCAATTACCTGCACAAAAAATGCAAGGATTTAAAACTGTGGAGCCTTACCATACATCCAGTTAACTGACCTACCTACCTACCTGCTATTTAGTCCTTCCTTTCTTACAAATCATGTTGTGCCTTGTGGCATGCTGTCTAGTAAATTAGCAATGCTAATTGTATGAGTTTTCCATCCTTTTCAATAGATGTATATAAGCACATATAAGTCCCTGCACTGGCATATGAACAGGTCTTTGACTGGTGGTAGGACAACAAATAATAACTACATAACAACCCAATGCATAAATGCATACATGTGCTTTCACAATCCATGTGTCTCTGGCACTATGGAGTACACAGGTTTGTGTGCTGCTGCCTGGTGTATTTGATTTTTCATGTTTGGTACCTATTATCATCCTATGTAACTCATTTTTTACCTGTTAAAGGAACCTTGCTATTTAGTTCTTTAGATGGGGTCCTGGGGGATAGTGGTGTCACCAATCTGCCATTACTGTTATGGGAGAAAAGTAGTGAGAACATATCATCAGGACCCAGAGCTGGGGGGTGTCTGTCCATCTCAACTGCTGGTCTTTCCCTTTGGTGGAATCCAGCAGTTTAAACATTTTGCCAGTTCTGTGTTTCAGGAGAGAAAGAATTATTCTTGCAGGAATGGCTCAGACTGGGGAGATTTCTGTTCTGTTTCCTCTGTCCCACAGATTACTTTTGTAACCTGAGGCAAAGCATTCCAGCTTGTCTGTGCCCATTACTTGAGCATCAAAATGGGGAAAATGGAAAACTGCTGCTTACAGGATATTGAAAATATTAATTTGTTCATATGTGTAAACTGTTCTATCAGAGGGTCCCTATGTATTTTGACACATAAATGTTAGCTGACATTTGCTTTAGGAATGTGGCCATTTGTCTAGCGGCAGCAAAAACATGTTTAAATCATACAGAAAAATAAACCATAATAATAAAGCAAGTGCCCTGAAGTCTACTCCAGCAGAAGCATGTGTGTCATACACCTTCCTGGTGACTAAGTAACATCTTTCTGAAGCTGTCCTGTTAGTTCAGTCAGCAGCACTAGGGATAAGATCGCTTTTAAGACCTCACGTCTGCTGGGGTTGGCACATGAGTGGCTGGCTGCTAACTTCACAGAGGTGCTTTTGTGCTCTTGTTCTTCCCCCTTCCTCCCCCTCGTTTTGTGGGATAACTCCTTCTGGTATTGCTTGACTTTTTCTGTTAGTGAGCACTTTCCCCATCAACACTACTGAACAGGTGTTACTCTGCTACTAACTGAGTTTCCAGCTGTCCTCCTCCAACACAGACCAGGCAAAATTTGTTGTTTCATCCTATTAGACAGACTAGAGAATTATCAAGCCTGAGATGGAGGTCTTCCTTGCAGGATACGATAGTTTTGTTGCCAGATGATGGTCAGGAAGGCCTGGCTGGCTAACAAAGACAGTCCTTCAGCTGCTGGGTGTAGTTCCAGTTTTGCATCCCCTTTGGCAGCAGCACAGAGACTGCTGCAGTGTGGCCAGCCAGCAGAATTAGGAAATAAGGACCTCTTTTATTTACTCAGGCTGCTGAATCATGGGCATTCCTGTCTGCTTGGAGAAAAGTCAGGCAGCTCTACTTTCCACTGGAAGTCTCAGGAGTGCTTGGTACTTTCATCTCAGAGTGTTCACACACTTGTTTTAATGTGCTTTATGGAAATGGTGAAACTCAGCAAGTACAGTTGGTGTAGAAAAACATCTGCACTAACTATTCACACACATTTGCATCTTTAAATAGACTTTTAGGCCTTGTAGCTGATTTTCAGCAAAGTTTTTTGGTTGTGAGTGCTAGAGCTTTCTTAGAGTCAGTGAGTGTGAAGTGACTGGTTCCAAAAATTAAAAATTTACATGGACATGTTAAGTGCATCACATTGAAACTCAGAATACTTGCCATAACACAAAAAAGGCATTTACAGTAAGTAGCACTTAGTGAGTGCTGAAGGGAAAAAAAAAAGGTCGATACAGAAATATATTTTAAAACTCCATAAACACTCTGTCAAGTACCTGGAGCCCTATTCTGCCCTAGGATAGATGTGTACCACTCCTGGGAACTTGTATTTGTGCATCTGAATTTGGTCCAGAGTATTTTAAAACAGCTTGTTATAACATTAAAGTTCAGATTTGTAACGTTGATATACAGCTCAGTGTGTAGGTGTCTACAGATTTATACACAGGCAGCTGTGTGCAGAGTAGCAGCAAACTGCATTTTCTATGAGAGTGATGGGTGAAAAGGGGTTTGAAGCCTTTCACCCCGACAGCAGGTCAAACTTTACCCCGGTGCAGAGCTGGCTCTGCAGTGGGATCTGCTGGGAAAGCTGGAATGGAGTCTGCATCCCAAGCATCTGGCTCGCTGCGGAGACCTTAAGTTCAGCTCCTCCATGACAGTTTGGAGGCTCAAGGCCTGCTGACCTTGCACCTCAAGGCCTGTGCACGTGGAGTAGCCTCAGTGCAGACCAGCAAGTCACACTTTGCTGCTGTTCTGAGGGAGATGCTCTTAGTGGTTGCACCTTAATTTTAAGGGGGCAGCATCCTTTTGGGGAAGGGTGGGCAGATGGCAGGACAGGCATCGGCATCACTCAGGTCCTGCTGTAGCAGTCATTACCCTTAGTCCAGGGTAGCTACTGGTTACCCTGGTTGCTGTCCCCAGATCCATTCCTACCCAGCCCCTGAGCTCAACTGGCACAGTAGTCTGTTGCACACAATGTTCCCAGTGTTCAGGTTGGAGCCTGCACAGCAAAAGTCACTGCAGTGAAACATTTTTCTTGTTGCAGAAGGATGGTTTCAAAAGCCTTTCTGTGGGTCACTGAAAGCTGATGGGCTTGGCTTTGGAGCCCTTTGTGTGGGGGCAGCCCAGGGGTCCCTCCTTCCAGAGCATGTGGCCAGCCACCAGTGCCCCTTCCACACAGGCTGTCCTCCGCCCCGCCATGCCAGGGAGTGGGGGGGGGACTCGGGAAAGCGTGTTGGGAACATTGTTAGGCTTGTACTCCGGAAAATCCTGTTGTCCTCCGCCTTGCGGAATTCCCCCTGCCTTGCTGGTTCTTCTGTTGCTCTGAGAGCCTGAAAGATTTTCACTTTTCAGGTTTAAAGGGCACAAGTCTGACTTGTAAGTGGCTTGCTCTTACCCCTTTTACACAAAGAGAATTGCTCTATAGAATCAGTACTGGCTGATTAAAAAACGCAGCGGCAAAGTGGCACACATTTCCATTTGCCGGCTGGAAAGTAGGAGCTGTCTCTCTGCTAGTTACATTCTCCCCCCTCGGCTTTCCTTACCCCTGTATAAAGGCTGAGGAGAACTCCCAGGCAAACAGGAAGAATTGGGTGGGGGAAAGGGGCTGCCATTGCTTATGCCGTGGTCACATTCCACGCTTGATCCTGACCCTGCTGCCAGCCCGACAGCCGGCTGGGTTCCACGGGCCGGGGGGAATAGTTGTATAATAGGTAAAGCAGGGCAGGCAGTGGCCACAAAAAGGAAGTGATTTACTACTATGTCAGCGATGGTTCACTATTTATAACACTTACTATATATTCCTCTAAACATTTATACAATAATATATCATTTCTCCATAGGATATACATTTTAATACTAAATTTGGTTACAAAATATGTTGCCTAGGCAGTCACAGACTATTTTTCTTCACTCGGTTGCTTGATATAAATTCCTGTTTATCTGCCATCAGTGGGTGTATGTCAGAAATATATTGGATTTTTAAAGAACAAAAGGTTTTCCCCTTTAAAAGACCTAGCTGGAAAGATGCATTTAATATAAAATTTAGAACTGGGGAAAATGTTAACATATTTTTCTGTAAATGCTTGTTCCGCTGTTTTGGTAATTTCCAGTTTTAGAGTCAAATCCAACAATTTGAAAGGGCAGTACACAGCTTTACATTAAAAGTCTCCTGTGAATATTGCTCTCATTAATGTACCATCTTAAAAACTCACCTGACTGGTTTTGTTTAGTGTGTATGACAATGAGGAACTTCGCACATTGGGAAGCATTTTAGCAGATGACAGTACTTTTGCTGGAAGGGGGGATTTTTATGTTTCAATTTTTTGATAAACAAATAGCATTGTTTTTGGTTCAAAAACATGGCACTCAGGCCAGGGTTTGAGTTTGTTATTTGAATGCATACCAATAGTGCAGATTTATATGGAGGTAATTACAGATGTATCGTGTGTGTGTGTGTGCAAAAGGTGTGTTTAATTTGAGAGACCCTCCTCTCCAAGACGTAAACAAGAGGATAAAAACCCATGCAGTGTCCAAGTTATCCTGAAAAGCATTGTGTCAATGGGCAGGCATCCAGCAATGGTGTTTGGTTGTTTTCTCAGAGTTAGATGGTTGCCATCTGGCATTGATAGTGAGATGGCGTTGTCATCAGTTTCTCGATGCAGGAAAGGAATGAATCCTCATCTGTTTCCTGTGGATAAGCAAGAGGTTGATAATCTAGTAAAATCTCTTTACCTTAAAGTAAAGCAGGCTTGGAATTTGTTTATGTAATATAGGCCAGCTCTAACTTTTGTGTTGTAGGAAATTTCTTGAGAGAAGATTAAAGATACTAACAAACTTTCTGCTTTGCAAGAATACCTTTAGAAAGATATTTCCAAGAGGTTTATTGTATCTTTTTTTCTGTAGTGTTACTGTAGGCAGTTTTACTTTTAAAAGGAAAAAAAACCCTCAAGCATTGCCCCTGGAAAGGAATAGAAGAATTATTTGCTGTAGAGCGATCTTTCAAACATTCTTTTAATATTTTAAAAGAAGTTTTAGGTTAATATCAGTATGATAATTGAAATATTTAAAATAAAAAGTGCAAAAACTGTACAGCACATCTCTAAAAAAAACTGTTTACAACTTTCCCTGTTTAGAGATGAGGTAATACCATAGATAACTAGTGCATTTATTATCTGGCCAGCATTTCTGCTTTGTCTTTTCCTGGTAACTCATAAATCTTTCAGCTTTTACCATAAATGTTTATCATTTTTCCTGTTTCCAGTTTTTTACAAGTTGCTTTGTCTGGGATTACCTCACGGTACAGGTTCTGCTGTACTGAGGAAGTTCAGCTGGCTGAGGCCTTTGCAAAAAAGGAAGAAATGGTGGGCAACCTCTTGAACTTAAAAGAAAAAAAAAAGCTGTTCATAGCTGACCCTTGTGACACTTTCCCATTTTCCTTGATCCTGGTTGTTGGTTTGTTAGATTGTTTTGAACATTTAATGATCCAGCTGCCAGCTTTCAGTAACTGAATTGTATCATTATTGGAGAAATCTGGTTGCGCTTTATTAGAGAAAACATCACTGTTTATATTGTTGTCCTGTTCCTCCCTTGTAATTTTTTATATTATTGTTTAGAATAACACGCAAGTCTCTCTCAGAAATAGCCTTTAAAAGATTCCTGTGTTCAGAATCAACTTCAAAGTAAAAACTACCACAAACTTGTGGCAAAGCAGGGCGAATCTTTTCATTAAATATTAGGCATGTGGGTTGACTGTATTCATTTTAAAGCATTCTGGTAATATTTTCTCCTTTCCTTTGACTCTTCAGATGCTCACATAATATGCAAATAATTTTACAATGGATACAAAAGAAACATTAAATATATTAAAATCTGCATTTTAATAAAGTTGTCAATGTATAATACATATCCTGCAACCGAGAAAGTATGATAAAAAAAGCAATAAAAAGTTAATATAGGCACAGAACTATTTAATAACTTCTAATGTTTTACAGTATGATAAAAATAAATGTGGTCTTGAAACTGTTGGATATCAGTGTAAGAAATGTCCTAGTCTGAGTTTAATTTTTTAACTGTTTAGGAGTAGCAGTCCTGCGATATTCATATCCACTTTCTATCCCCTTTTGACACTTGAGATTAAGCTTCTGGGCATGTTTCTTTCTCATTTCAGATGGAGTGGATGTTGAGGATGATCCCTCTTGCTCATGGCCAGCATCATCGCCTTCTAGCAAGGATCAGACTTCCCCGAGCCATGGAGAAGGCTGTGATTTTGGAGAAGAGGAAGGAGGCCCAGGTTTGCCCTATCCGTGCCAGTTCTGTGACAAATCGTTCAGCCGCCTCAGCTACTTAAAACACCACGAGCAAAGTCACAGTGACAAGCTCCCTTTCAAATGCACGTATTGCAGCCGTCTCTTCAAACACAAGCGGAGCAGGGACCGCCACATAAAGCTTCATACGGGAGACAAGAAGTATCACTGCAGTGAGTGCGATGCGGCATTCTCAAGGAGCGATCATCTCAAAATTCACTTAAAGACTCACACTTCCAACAAGCCATATAAGTGTGCCATTTGTAGGCGTGGGTTCCTGTCATCTAGTTCACTGCATGGACACATGCAGGTTCACGAGAGGAACAAAGATGGCTCCCAGTCCGCTTCCCGGATGGAGGACTGGAAAATGAAAGACACTCAGAAATGCAGTCAGTGCGAAGAAGGCTTTGATTTTCCTGAAGATCTTCAGAAGCACATTGCAGAATGTCACCCTGAGTGTTCCCCTAATGAAGACCGATCTGCTCTTCAATGTGTTTACTGTCATGAACTCTTTGTAGAGGAAACGTCCCTAGTAAATCACATGGAGCAGGCTCATAATGGTGAGAAGAAGAATTCATGCAGCATTTGCTCTGAGAACTTTCATACTGTGGAGGAGCTGTACAGCCACATGGACAGTCACCAGCAGCCAGAGTCGTGCAACCACAGCAACAGCCCATCTTTGGTAACTGTGGGGTACACATCAGTCTCTAGCACTACCCCAGATTCAAATCTCTCGGTGGATAGCTCAACAATGGTGGAAACAGCTCCTCCTATACCAAAAGGTCGTGGAAGGAAGCGGGCAGCTCAGCAAGTGCCAGATATCACTGGTCCTTCAAGTAAACAGGCAAAAGTTACTTATAGCTGCATTTATTGCAACAAACAGTTGTTTTCCAGCCTTGCAGTTTTGCAGATACACCTGAAAACTATGCATTTAGATAAACCCGAACAAGCCCATATCTGTCAGTATTGTTTGGAGGTATTACCATCTCTCTACAATCTGAATGAGCATCTTAAGCAAGTCCATGAAGCTCCAGACCCAGCGCTGATTGTTTCTACCATGCCTGCCATGGTCTACCAGTGCAACTTCTGCTCTGAAGTGTTCAATGACCTCAACACCCTTCAGGAACACATCCGATGTTCTCATGGATTTGCCAACCCTGCTGCTAAGGACAGTAATGCATTCTTTTGCCCCCATTGCTACATGGGCTTTCTTACAGATTCTTCCCTGGAAGAGCATATTAGACAAGTCCATTGTGATCTTAGCAGTTCCCGTTTTGGTTCTCCTGTGCTCGGAACCCCAAAAGATCCAGTGGTGGAAGTGTATTCTTGTTCTTACTGTACCAATTCTCCAATATTTAATAGCGTTCTTAAACTGAACAAGCATATCAAGGAGAACCATAAGAACATTCCTTTGGCCCTGAATTACATCCACAATGGGAAAAAGTCCAGAGCCATGAGTCCATTATCTCCTGTAACCATTGAGCAGACCTCTTTAAAGATGATGCAGGCAGTTGGAGGTGCTCCTCCTCGTCCTGCTGGGGAATATATTTGTAATCAGTGTGGTGCTAAGTATACTTCCTTGGATGGTTTTCAGACTCACTTGAAAACGCATCTTGACACTGTCCTGCCAAAACTGACCTGCCCTCAGTGCAACAAGGAATTTCCAAATCAGGAGTCACTGCTGAAGCATGTTACCATTCATTTCATGATCACCTCAACCTACTACATCTGTGAAAGCTGTGACAAGCAGTTCACCTCTGTGGATGACTTGCAGAAACACTTACTAGACATGCATACATTTGTGTTCTTCCGCTGCACCTTGTGCCAAGAGGTTTTTGACTCCAAAGTCTCCATCCAGCTGCACTTGGCTGTGAAGCACAGCAATGAGAAGAAGGTATACAGATGTACATCTTGCAACTGGGATTTCCGCAATGAGACTGACCTACAGCTTCATGTGAAACACAACCACCTGGAGAACCAAGGCAAAGTACATAAGTGCATCTTCTGTGGTGAATCCTTTGGTACGGAGGTGGAGCTGCAGTGTCACATCACCACTCACAGCAAGAAGTACAACTGCAAGTTCTGCAGCAAAGCTTTCCATGCTATCATCTTGCTGGAAAAGCACTTGAGGGAAAAACATTGTGTTTTTGAAACGAAAACTCCAAACTGTGGAACGAATGGGGCAGCTGAGCAAGTTCAGAAAGAGGAAGTGGAACTCCAGACCTTGTTGACAAATAGCCAGGAGTCCCATAACAGCCACGATGGCAGTGAAGAAGATGTGGACACATCTGAGCCTATGTATGGCTGTGACATTTGTGGAGCAGCTTACACGATGGAGACGCTCTTGCAGAATCACCAGCTGCGAGACCACAACATTCGACCTGGAGAAAGTGCCATAGTGAAGAAGAAGGCTGAGCTCATTAAAGGGAATTACAAGTGTAATGTATGTTCTCGAACATTCTTCTCTGAAAATGGTCTTCGAGAGCACATGCAGACACACTTGGGACCAGTGAAACACTATATGTGCCCAATCTGTGGCGAGCGGTTTCCGTCTCTGCTGACTCTTACTGAACATAAGGTCACGCATAGTAAGAGCCTGGACACTGGAAACTGCAGGATTTGCAAGATGCCCCTCCAGAGTGAGGAGGAATTTTTAGAGCATTGCCAAATGCACCCTGACCTGAGGAACTCCTTGACAGGGTTCCGCTGTGTAGTGTGCATGCAGACAGTGACCTCCACGCTGGAACTGAAAATCCACGGCACGTTCCATATGCAGAAAACGGGAAATGGTTCTGCCGTGCAGTCCACGGGACGTGCACAGCATCTCCAGAAACTGTACAAGTGTGCGTCTTGCCTGAAGGAATTCCGTTCAAAGCAGGATTTAGTGAAACTTGACATCAACGGTCTGCCATATGGTCTGTGTGCTAGCTGTGTTAATCTCAGTAAAAGTGGTAGTCCAAGTGTCAACATCCCTTCAAGCAGTAACAGACAAGGCATGGGCCAAAATGAGAGCTTGAGTTCCATTGAGAGCAAAAGCAAGGCAGGGGGACTGAAGACTCGCTGTTCTAGTTGCAATGTAAAGTTTGAATCAGAAACTGAACTCCAAAATCACATTCAGTCAATCCACAGAGAACTTGTTCCAGACAGCAACAGTACACAGCTGAAAACACCACAAGTATCTCCAATGCCTAGAATCAGCCCCTCCCAAACTGAAGAGGTAACCCTTTTTTCTTTGCTCTTGACACCTTCCATCCTTTTGGAAAAAATCCCCCTTTTTTCAAGCTGTCTTGTCACTTGTCATGAAATGCTTAGGCTGATCCATGTTACATTTCCATCCACAGCCATTAGCTAGTAATTACTTTCTTCTTGATATGCCTTACATCTTGGATTGAATTTTGCAGAATAGGACTCGTTCCAGTCTCCCTAGGATATTGTCTTCTGTATCACTGAGGAGACCCATCTTCATGCCAGCACAACAGAGATCTGGAATCTTATCCTAGCTCCCATACGCATTGGAATCCCCAGTTGTGGGGAGTTGTGCTTACGGCAGAGAGCATTAATGACAGAGGAGTAGACACAGTGAGCCAAAATGCTGGCATAAGGGGTTGATTTTTTAAAAAATATTTGTGAGCAACAAATTGAGGGTATTTTTCTTAATTCTATTGTAGACTTTCATTTTCCCCTCTTATAGCATATTTTGATTAAGTGTAATGCTAGCCTAAGGTAAATTGGGAAATCAGTCCTTTGGATGTGATTGCGTGTTGTTTTTCTTTCCATTCCTGATGAAGAACATTTTGATGTCACTGAAACACCTACTGCCTGATGATTGAAATTCTGTCATGCGACATAACTTAGAAAGTACATGTCAAACTCTTGAAAGATGTAATCTGCTTCCTCAGTCACCAGTGACCAAGTAATGACACCTGTATGTGGGGAGCTAGGGGGGTTGTGTACTGAGGGAGGGGAATCTGTTTTATCTTCAGAAATGTTGTATTAGAATCACTTAAAGGTAATATTTTTTGGCATGATACCTTGCATTATGATTTAGGCATGGTATCCTACATCTTATAAGTCAAGAAGTCTAAAAACACGGCACAAACAAATTTTAAGAAATAACAGCTTTTGTTTCAAGAAAACTTTTAGCTTATAATGATATGAGCATGATGCAACCCATTGCTGTGAATCTGTATGGATACCCTGTGGCTAAGGAGCTGCTGCTCTTCCATCACCTTCCTCACTCCCTGTTTGTGAGCCCATCTGTTGGGAAAGATGTCTCTCAGTGTGTACTGTGCAAACGGGAGGGCAGGAGGGAGGCAGAGAGGGAAGAGTGAGGATACATCAACATATGTGGACTAAGAAGTAAGTATTTATGGAGCTTCTGAGAACATAGGCTGGGAGAAGGACACTGAGGTAGCACAGAGCCTGGAGTGCCATGAAGAGAGAATTGGAGCTGAGAGTTCAGGATGGAGTACCAGGCAGGACGCACTTCCCAGGGAAAGGCCATGTGCTTCCATAACTTCTTCATCTCTGGTTTGTGCATTGGGTGGTGGTTGGGGACACCTGAGGAATGGGATGTGGTGTGGAATTTATGGAAGGCTGTTAGACTGAGAACCTGAGGTTTAAGGAAAACCGTCTTTTTAAAGAAGAGGGAAGAGGAGTGGCTCTCATTAGCTGTGTTTCAGGCCACTGATGATCCCACTGCTGCCAAGTTGGAACTACAGGATTACCAGCTGCATGTTTTTGATAGGTTCAGAGTCATCCTGGTTTCTGTTTCTGTCATCTTGCACCAAGTGACTACATGAAATCCCTCTTCCCAATCATGTTGGAAGCCAATTCCTGCCACCTCAAGCACAATCAGAATCATGTGTTAAGTCAGTTACCATGCTGTTACCAACTTGTCTTTCTCTTGCTTGTAAACTTGACGAAAAGAGATTTGGGAGTCCTTTGTGGAGATATAAGATCAGTTACCTTCAGTGTTATTAGTGAATCTTCCTGTATTTGGATTAGGTATAATCAGAGTTCTTAGTTATACTTCTAAATGGCATCACATTCCTGTTCTTAATCCTTTTGATTTTTATATGAAAGTGTATCTAAGATGAAAAAGCTTTTTAAACTGCACATTTGTGAATAGCATTTGCCTCCTTCAAATCACTATTTGCCCCCCACCTCCATTCTGAGGTTGTAAACTGAATTTTCTTTGTCTGTGATTCTGGTATCCAATAGTAATGTAGACTTTCAGATTCTTTTCTCATGGGAAGACAAAGCTATCAAATTCCTGGTAGAGCATTAATAGTTCTGGAAACCATAAGTGCACGTTTGTAAAATCCTGAAAAATAATTAATTTTTCTAGCAGATATTACTGGTTCAAATTTTAGTGATGCAAGCATTGTAGCAATGAGAATCAGAATTGAAAGTGGTAGTGTGCAGATGTTTAAATCTATAGATTGAATGTCCAGACTGAGGGAAGAAAAAAGTAAGCATATAACAAACAGTAAAATAATTGGATTTTTAAAATTTATTATTAGTCTCTGGCTTTCATATTTCACTGGAAGGATGTTTCTTGAACTGAAATGGATGTTAAAGACTACTTAAACATGCAGTTTTGGGGAAATTTTCAACAAACAGTAATAATAATATCAAGGAGTGAAAGTTTCATTTGCATTATTGAGAGTTACATGATTTGAGATTTCAACCTATATATAAAGAATATTTCATTCCTAATGCAAGAAAAATAGGTATCTTGCATATATCAGATGAGTTGTCAGACCATTTATATTGCTGAATACCCCTTCTTACTCAATAATAGATTTCAATTATAAGAATATTTGAAAATACATTTTTAGGGTAAAAGATCACACTGGAAGAGTCACTTCTAGCTTCTTTGCCAAGTATTCTCATGGCTGAAATAGAAAATTTTCCTTTTTAGTCTGTTCTCAGTGTTGTGATAGGGTGGAATTACCTTACCACTGTATAACGTCTTCAGCTGAGCTGTCACCTGCTGAGCTCACGCCACTTGTTGAGTGGAAAATGTTGGCCTGAATCATCTCCAGTGAAAGTTACCTTCTGGTTGGGATGGAAAGTTATGAGTAGTGCTCATCATTGGTTACAAGTCAAGGAGCAGGACAGAACTTATTAAGCCCATCACACTGCTGAATCCAGTATTCCTAAGTTATCACACAGGCTTAAACAGGCAGATTGTGGATAGCTAGCTTTTGAAAGAGCTCTAAAATGTGTAGATCTGCAAGTTAATCTGTGAGCTTGAATGAGATGCTGGATTCAGGTGGTTGTAGAGTTCTTGCAAAGATCTTGAATCACACTGCAAGCACACTTTTAGGCTAGGGTGATAGTGATAGATACTCTCTAAAAGCAGAGAACAAGGTTGAGTATGCTGGTGAATTGGGAGCTAGACCTTTTTCTGTCACTCATTTGCTTTGCTGATTTGGCCAAATCTGCTTGAACATCTTTGCTTCATTTTCCTTACTCAGAATATAAGACAGATATTTCCTGAAAAGTGTGTTTCCATGCTTACTTACAATACACTTTTTGTAAAGCACTAGTGAGGTGAAAATCTGTTAAAAAAAACCCTGTGTGGCCTTGACTCTCTTCCTCCTTAATATGCTGTCAGACACCTAATGAGAGAACACTTGACTCAGCAGAAAGTGTGCCCTCACTTCTTAAGCTTCAAGACTTCTGTACTTGCTGAATCACACCAACTTAGCTGTGCAATAAATTATATCATCTGTTTGTTAGCTGGCAGGGGAGGAGGGAGTGGACTCCAGCTTACACCAACCGTTTAATGGTAAAACCTGAATTATACTAGAGTATCCACATTTGCAACTGCACTGTTTGGGGTGCTGTTGGTAACTTTCAGAGTAGAAGTGCAGTTGCTTCTGGATCACTTTATTCCATGAATGTGAAGCTCATGTGAATACTGTTATTATCTGTGCAATGCAGACAGTACTTCATTAATAGTACAAGAGTGATCTGGGTTTTCTGGTCTTGAGGAGAGAAGGAGCAGCATGAGTACAGGGCTAAATTATTTCAGGAGTGAAGACAGTTATTTAGGTGTGGCAAAAGACTTGCAGAAACTCACTATTTCAGAGAATATCAAAAATACTGGACAAAGGAGAGAGCTAGCAACTGTCACACCAGCTGGAGAGCAGAATAAGTGAATCTGGGGCTGCTCTTCTGTCCTGTTGCTGTTGTGCAGAGCTGTATGCCAGGATGGGCATGTCACAGCAGGGGACATCACAGCACTGTTCTGGAAGGAGCCATGAAAGTGCAGGCTGACAATGAGCTTGCAGAGATGGGGGTCACAAAATTCAGATGCTGTGGAGAGCTGTTGGCTCCTTGAAACTCAACTTCTCCGACCTCAGATGAATCCAGAAATGGTGTCACCCTGGGAGAAAAAATGGAGCTCAGGTAGGTGTACTCTTTTATATTTTGGGTTTTTTTCCCTTCAATTATTCATGGGCCCTGAATCTACCTTTATTCTCTTACTATTCTTCCCCCCCACTTCTCAAAACACTGCCAGACCCACAAAGACAGAAAACAGGAACTGCCTTTTGAAGTAGCTGGTTTATTTCAACAGCATGCACTGGCAGTCAGAGGCGGAAAGAAGAGAGAAAAGACTGTAAGCAACCCAGAAATGTTCCCAGATGCATGCTTTTGGCAGGGCAAGCAATAGCATTTTAGCAATATAAATCACAGTGCTTTTAACTGAAAAAATGCACTGAAATCAATGCTCATGCATTTAATTGAAATACATAAAGAAATTAAAATAATCCTCCTCATCAGCAATCCAGGCTGATCATTCTGACTACAGGATTTTTATGAATAAGCACATAAACTTGTAATGTAAACATAAGTAGTGCCTTGGGTTTCCTGTCAGTGAATCCAGGCCCAGAACAAGTGATTTTCATGCCGTATTTTGGATCCAGGGACAGAAAAAGGTAAAGAAGGTTTGTTGCTGGCCCAAAGATTTGGCTTTGAAATACTTTGTGGAACTAATCTGTGACAAGCATATTTTCTGCTCTGGGAGTTTCAGAATGAGTTCACTAAAAATACCAGTTTTGTCTTCTGTCATTTTAACATTGCTTTCAGGAAAGTATTATTTGAAGTGTGACCATATCTGTTCTTAGGAAGGGCTAGCCTGGGGGGTTTTTTTGCCACAGTAGGCCACCTCCTCTTTGCACTGTGCTTTAATTTCTGGTAGTGCCACTACCATGAATTGGCTGATGAGGTCCAGCTTAAGCAGTTCTCTTCTCTTTGTCTTAGCACTTTAGGTGGTGAGCTATCAGAGTCCTCTTTGCATTTTACAAGGGTAGTATTATTGTTATTCTGTTGCTGTAAAACCTACCAAAGTTAAGCTTCAAACTCCCCACCTCACACACACACACACACACACCATGCCCTCATTCTGGGAAAGGAAGGCCATATGTTGGCAGGGAACTGCTGAAGAGAAGCAAGGGAGAAAATTGTGGATTTTCTTAGTTTCCTTGCTGTCCACTGTTCATTAAAATCTAATGCTGTTTGTCTTGTTATTTGTCAGAGGCCTCAGATGAGGAACTTGGAATGGCATCTCCTTCACACCTGTAGAAAACTTCGCATGAGAGGATGGAAGAATAACGCATTCCCCAAAATTTTCAAGAGCACTTAACCAAGATTTCCATAAAATGAACCAGGGTGATCAGGTGGAACGCATACTTGAAGAAACACAGAAGAACTGAAGAGGGACAGAGGAATGTGGATGAAGTCCTTATGGATCTCTAGAGAGGGCAAATGTAGATTCAGCAAGGCTTTATGAGACAAAACATCCACGAGGTGTCTACTCCTACAGCTTAGCTGTGAAGCCCACTATCCTCCTGGGGCTTTCCCTGTACTTGTACCTGCTGGTACAAGTGTAGCATGCCACAAGACTGGTGTAGCATGCCACAATTTCTGCACAGCCCCAGAGAAAAATCACAGGAGTGACGAGTGTTTGCATTCTGATGTCAGAATTGCGTACAAACAAGAAGAAATTTCACACAATTTTCTAGCCTGATCATCTTTAGGAACAAGACACAGAAAATCGTGGCATATCTCTGTTTGTCTGGTGGTGTGCATACCTCTAAAGGATTCTCTCACTTCCACCTCTTATTTTTGGACTACTCTTGGCCAATTTCAGGGAAAATTTCATAGATTTATAGTAATCTCAAAGCCTATGAAGTTACAATGTTTGGGAAGAGAGGTGGCCCAGCAGGTGATAGAATCCAAATAAGAAAGAGGCCTTTAAGAGATCCAAATCATGAAGATGGCTGTAGCTGAAGTTTATACCTGTTTTTTATGAGAAAGTCAAGTGAACACAAGACATGAAGTTGTAGGAGGAAACTGATATGTTCTTTGTGATTCACACAGGCCAGCTTCTTAAGTGACTGTACATGAGAACTGTTTTTCACCACTACTCAATAAAGTTGTTATATATGATGTGTATATTCCTTTGTCTCGTACAACAAACATAACACCCAGATTTGTTACTCTGTCATGAGGGAAATAAAATGGGTTAACTGTTAATTTAAAATGGGTATGTAGTCCCAGTACTGCTTGTTTCGTGAAATTGTACAAAATGAACATAAGAAAACCACTTGACATCTTGTATCTTGTTAAAGGATACTGTTCTTTGACCTGCCAGAGCTCTGTGATAGCAGATAGTTGATCTTATGCCTGGTGGTTCAAAACTATGAGGTTCCTTTTCTTTCCTGCCAAAGCCATCTTTCATTTATACTGTTTCCTGCATTGTAGTACAAATTATTGGATAAATATGACCTGTACTATTTTATACAGCATATTTTGCTGGTGATGACATCAGAGATGTGCCTCTTGCTGATATCCATCCTCACGATGTGACATTCTTGGACAAGAAGCATAGGGGACAAATAGACACACAAAAGGCTCCCTCTGAACATCAGGAAACACTTCAAGGGCAACCGACCCCTGGCAGAGGTTACCCGGACAGGTAACCCCTTTGAGATATTCACAAGTCATCTGGATGTGGTCTGGCTCTAGGTGACCCTTCTTGAACAGGACTGGAACAGAGGATCCCCAGGCATCAACCTCACCCATTTTGCTCTTCTGTGGTTTCTACCCATCCTTTGGGCCCACCTACCAGATGTATCTTGATGTTACCCTGTTGTTCCTTGGTGGCTAGACCTTTGTTGCTGGTATATGGCTCCATAAGTCAGTGAATGAAAGGGCAGGGCCCTCCCTGATACTGAGTATCTCAGTACAGTCCTACCAATAATAATGTGCACTTCTAGGAATAATTTTTAATGCCTGCAAAATGCCTTTGAAGAGTGTCTTAGAAATACTGCCACTTGGAAATGCAGCCGTTTCAAAGTTACTTGCTGCTTGTGTACTCAAAAACAAGTTGGGAGGTAGGAGAGAGGGGATTTTTTTATCCCCTTTGATCATACGTCCACAGTTTTGGTGTCCTGTGTTGGACTAATTCTGCTTATTATTCAGATGTTTCACAGCATTCTGTCTAAAAAAGTACATCTAATGGCTTTTCATATCTGGAAGGCCACCTCTTTCTTGCTACATTTTCCAGTAGGAAATAGGGTGGTTCACCAACAAAGAATGATCTAAGACTTCAAGCTTCCAGATTTCCTTCTGTGTTTGCTTTGCCATTGCTACAACAGTCCTCTTGGTTTCTGCTCTGATGGCTGGAGTAGTTTTAGGGCCAACCTATAGGTACATGGCTTTCTGCTTACCAATCCTTGTAACCCTCACAAACAGTGGCCAACTTGCAATTGATCCTGTTCTGCTGCTTGCTGCTTCTCTCACAGACCTAGGCAGGGAATGTCTGCATCTCCTGGTGATTTTCCCAGACTATCAGTCTTAACCATCTATAATTCCTCATTTCTCATAAGCTTTCTGCTTCACAGCTGGTTTGTGTGTTGGTGGCTGAGTGGTTGAAGTCCTTCAAATCTAGAAGCATGACATTCTGCATCTGAAACAAATTCTGCAGTCTTTTTTTTTCAGACAGAGAAATGGTAGGCTGAAGCCCCATGTAAAAAGATATCAACTTACTACAGGATGTACCTAAGAGGAACTGCTGGTATTTTAAGAATTAATGTGAAAGTAAAAGATTATGAAATAGGACAGAAGCAATTCTGTGAAGTTCCCTTAATTCCCTTAGAGGAGAGCAAGTGTTTCTTCACAGGAAAAAATCGAGTTAGACACAAATCATTGTGGATAGTGTTGAAGAGTGGCTGAGCAGAGTGCTTGTTTTGCTGGTACACCACTCCTTGGGCAGCTGCAATGCCCCAGCAGAGGTTTTTCAACTGGGCACACAGTCAAGCATCATTGCAAGGTCAGCAGCTGTGTGCCAGCTCAGATGCTACCAGTATATTTGTTAACATTGGTGTGGCCTAAGTGTATCCATAGAGGGTAGTACTAAAATCACAGCAATATGATTGTAGGACTCTGTTCATTGCATATTTTGTAGTGCCTTTTTAAAACCCCAGTCTTGCCCATGTTATCGTGTGAAGCCTTCATTTGTGAAGTCCCATTGACTTCCCGAAGTGCAGAGCTAATTGCATGAGAAGGATCTAAGGGGTTTACTCTTTCTCTTGATACTTCAATGAAAATTAATTTCTTATATATTATGTATGAGTAATATATTTCTGTTTGTACATTAATATTAATGTTGCATATTTTTAAGCACAAGTTCTATTCTGTAGGATTAAATTATCTTGGTAAGTAATAGTGCAGAATTCAGTTTGAGTTAAAAGTGAACAATTAAGGGCAGGGGGAGGGTCCTGAGTCACACTTTCAAAACTGAAATTAATCAGCAATAATTCTCCACAGAGTGGTAGAAAAACGGTTGTAGAGTTTAAATTATAATAATAATTTTAAAAAAGGTATATAAAAAGCCCCTGATTTTGCCTTTCTGTTAAAATCCAGACAGCTTTTACAAAATCTATGATAGAGAAAGGAGACAAGAGTATTCTCTTGTGCGTACTTGCAAACTATTAATTTTATTGGGCTACATCTGTTGCTGATTGTTAGTGAAGAAAGTAGTGGCTTTATTGAATGACAGTCTGTCTCAGTATGCCTTTTTTTTAAAAATAAAACAACTTTTAAAGGGAGAAAAATATCAGCTTACTCAGGATATCAGCTTTTTGAGACTCAGACCTGCCAAGTCAAGCTCTATTGCCTGTGCTTTGATGCCACTTCATCTGCAGAATTATCAGTGTGGTGTTGGTCATAGTTCCTCCTCAATGTCCGTGGACTCACAGCGGCTCTGGCACAGATGCTGAATGTTGGGATGCCTCCGGATGGGTTAGCAGCTCTAGGGCTTCAGAGGGTCTCAAGCTGGGTGTCACCTTTGGCTTTAAGTGCAATGTAAGGGGACAGAAAGGGGTGGGAATGCTGACAGGAAGTTCAGCTGCCGACACAGCCCCAAATTCCTGAGCTCTGCTCAGCGCATATATGTGCACTGCTCAGAGACTCAACCTCACCCAGGATCAGGCCCTCAGACAGAAAGACAGAAGAAGTGTATTTGCTTTTTAGATCCCAAATCAAATCCACAGCACTTTAAGCTGTTTGTATTCATAAACTATGTAAGCCTGATATGAAGTAATTGAGAGAGAAAATAAATATGCAGCCATGTGCTGGCAGGTTTTGGAGTTACTTTTCTGACAGGTATTTCACTTCAGTTTGAAAGGCCTTAAGAGAGTTAAAGGATTAGAGACCTCAAAGGGAAGAGATGCAGTTTTTAAATGTGGCAAGATGTGTTTTTTTCTGTGTGGGGATGTGAGACATTGCAAGCTAATGCTCTTCGTCAGGCAGGGGAGGGAAAGGTTTGTAACTAAGAGACATTGAAGACAGATATGATTAAATACAGAATCCAGAATAAAGGTGAAAGACAGAAGAGCAGACCATGAATTCAAGCACAATAGAGAAGGAAGAACTGCTAACATGAACATTTGTATTTCTGACTCAATATTATTATTTTGTGTATGTAATAACTGACTGTAATGAAAGAAATGAGAAAAAAATAACATTTCTTTCCATTTTTCATTTTGCTTACCTTATGGGATGATATTCTTTCCACAGGCATGTGCACTCAGACCCTATTATAATTTAAGACCCTGCTAAACGAAAACAGAACAGAAAAATACTCATAAAATCTCCATGAACATCTTTTTAAAAGTAATCAGGAAATACTATTTTATGGGTTTTGTGTGAGTAATTACAAAAGTTGGTAATTAGTCAATTAAAAAGAAAAAAGCAAGATGGCAGTGCCCCATAAGCAAGATAAATAACTAACTACACAGGGAAACAGGTTAACATATGCTTAGTTTTCTAAGAGCTTAAGGTTGACAAAATAAGCATCCAGGAAGATAGAAAAGAAATCCTCAATTAAGGTACTGTCAAAATTAATCTGACCTCTGATGAAAAATGGCTAAATGGACAAAGCTAGAACAATGGTTGCTGTTGTGTGTCATGAAGAGCCAAGCACACTGCTAATGCTTAATAAAATAATGATGTAAAAAAATCAGCTGGCAGCATTAGGAGTTAGCACTGGCAAATTGCCATAGTTAGTGTGTAAGTTTTAAATGTCTTAACTTGTTATTTTCATATGATTTTTCAGATGCTGTTCACCTTCTCTAGTCAGCTTACTGTTCTGTCAGTTTAAAAGGTTGAATTAACTCCACCCTTTATGTGAGGGAAACTGAGAGAATGACTGATATGGGAGAAGGGAATTAGAGGATGTGAGAGGTGTGGTATCACTTTTTTGACAACAGCAGGTTGTCTCAGCTGTGTCATTGATTCATACACTCAGTCTGTGCTAAAACTGAGGGGAAAAAGCCTTGAAAGTCCCCTTCAGACGTGTGACAAGGGCAAATAATGTAATTAGGTGTAAACAGGAGGTTATTGGTGGGGTAACAGGTACACATCAAGACCATTTTTGATAGGGCACAGAAGAGAAGTGTGAAAGGCATGTAGAATAAACTAGGGATGCCTGCAAGCCTAAGATTGTAGATGCTATGCATTAGAAGCTCTAAATGATATTTTGGTTATTTCATATAGGGAATAAGTATTCAATTAAAAGGGGCATGGGTACAGGAGATCCTGAAATGGTATATGTAATCAAGGAAACCAGTACTGTTAAACAAATGCTTTGTCACTGAGCTAGTGGCATATCCTCCCCATAGAGAAGAATGAAGTACAGATTAGATGTAATATAATGGAGTATAATATACAATAAATGACTTAAAAAAATATCCATTCCAAAATTCTCAGTCAAAGAAGCTGAAGATAAAAGGAAACATTGAGCAGATAAACTTGCGGTCTTTAAGAAGAAGCATCAACAACCTGGGAAAAGGCCACTAAACAAACATTTAACAGGGAATAATATAAGGCTTATGCATGAAGTTACTGGTTTGTGAGCTTGATTTAAACAGTGAGGAACAGAAGAGGAGGGCTAATCGAAGACACGATAGAAGAAAGTTTGGATTTAATGAAGGATAGAGGGCAAAGATTCACAGAAGGAGGATCATGCTTAAAATTTTCAATAAGGAGTATTTTGAGAGAATAGCCACAAGTGCTGACAGAGAAGCCTATAAACATGATTTAGAAGGATTTTAGCAAAGCTTTTGAAATGGTATAGCACAAAAGACTAATCTGTTGGGTGAATAAGTACGGCATAGGGAGAGATACTTTCTTTGATTAAAAAAGAAAAGAAACATGATCTTGGGTATGGAAAGCATAGGAGTCTTGTGAATTGAAGCAGGTTGGTTTGGAGGGGTGTAAATAATGGAAAGCCTTAAGAATCATTATGTGAACCAATTTTGTTGAACTTATTATGTAGCATATCAGCTGTCTGGAAGAAAGAATAAGTAGTAAGGTGATGAAATTCCCTGATAGTACAAAACTGGGGAAATGTCAGAACAAAATAGGCAGGTGATAAAATACTGAATGATTTTGACAAGGAGGTGGAGCATGAGCCGATAAGTAGCATATGCAGTTCATTTCCAAGTAATATAATGAGGCTAGGAAATAGAAAAAAAAAGTATTAGTACCTCAGTCACAGGGCACAAAAGTCTACATAGAAGTATTTTCTGCATACTTTTGAAGCAATTCTGAATAGAACTGTAAATCCTCTCGTAATATGGTGATTAGTTGTTTTGCTTTATTTATAAAAGCAAAGCAAGTAAAATTCTGTGCACGGACTTGAAGTACCAATTGAAAGTTCGTATTCCTAGACTGTTTATAAAAGCAGAAAAGTCCTTTCACATGACAGGGGCACTCTGGGCACCTTTATAGAAAAGAAATTCAGAAAACTGCAGAGTGATAAGTGAGGATTGGGACAATAATTAAACATCTAGGTGACATTAATTTTTCAAAAGGTTATGGAGACACATGCATATGCCCAATCCAAAGCTCTTTAAATGAAGTCACACAGAAGATTTGAATGCTGGAAGGCTTTAAAATGGTTGTGAAAACAGAAATGCAACAGGCACCCAATGTTCTTGTGAGACATTCATCCAAGAAGTTACTCTTCTAGAGTGATTTTGAATGGTCCCAGGAATTATTTGGGCTTCAGATTTACACTCAGCATGAAGGAGAAAAATTGTCACTTGGGTTCTTGGCAGAAGGGGTTCGGTGAAGGAGAATGGGCTTCCTTATTGGAGAGTTTTTATTAAAATATGAGGTTATAATGGTAACAATAATAATGATGATAAAAGGAAAAAGCTAAACTACTTTCTTAATCCCATGTGCCTTTGTCCTCTGGAACAAATCTTTAGGAGTTTTTGCAAGACAACACAGTTTAGAACGTGTTGCATCTTTTCCATTTACTAAACTGGTCCTGTCCGACTTCATATGGATATGTACAGGCAAGAGCAGTCCATGGCCCACCCTTGCTGATTTGAAATTACTCTCTTACAGGAAATCCACGTCAGCTTTTTTTCTGTGTTTGTAGGGAAGAATGACAATATTTTCATTCTTCTGTCTCCTCAGGAGACTGACAGGTGTCCTTTGGGAAAAGCAGCTGTGGCAGGTTAGGGTGTAAGTGCCCTTAGCTGTCGACTCTTCATTGTTTTGTGGAATGGATGTGCTCAGGGCTGTGACCTAGAGCAGCAGGGCCTCGGGTGCCTGCTCAGTCCTGCTGAGTCCTCCACATGCTGGTGGCTTGGGCAGAGGGGCAAGAGAGCTCAGCAAGGGTTTCCTGCTGCAGACAGCTGCAGCAGGACAAAGCAAGAATGGCTGCCACAGCCCTGAGCTCCTTTCTGTTTAGAGCCATCTTGCACTGCAAGGGCTGGAGACACTCAAGAGAAATTCAAATTCTTCCTTGAGTCGCAATGCAATTTTTTTTCTGTGGTGTGTCACACAAGTGCTGCAAGCCTTCTTCCCTTCCTATCCAGGCAAGGGGCATGGAGCTGCAATACCTTCATTTCTGTCTTATTCCCCCAAGTTTCTCCTTTTTTGGGAACACAGTGTGAGGAGGGACTGGGTCTCCCCCGAGATCTCACCCTAGCAGGGAATTGGGATCAGTCATGAAGCTCATCGGGTCCCAGGAACTCCTGTGAGCAGTTATGAGTCCTGTGGTTCTGACAAACCTTGTGAGACTAATATGTAACTTGCAAGCAAAGAAGGACTTCCTTAGAATGTGAAACATACAGAAAGAAGTGTGTGGGTTTTGTTCATCATGGTGTGAAAATGACTGGGTTTGATCACTTTGAAAATCTAGGAGTAAATGGAATATACTGAGTATGCTTTTAAAATAAAAACTTAATCATGCACAAGTTTAGACACTTTGAGATGAGTGTGTGTTGAGCTAATAAAAGTTGATGTCAACATTTTAGAATATGCTTGGAAACAAAAAAGAACTAGTGCTTGATCAAGCAGCAGTCACAAAAACAATCTTCCCTTCATGATAAAAAGAAAAACTCTGTGTGTGATTCTGCAAATATGTCAGATCATTTTGAACAGGCTAGTAAGTGCTAGTAAATTATTATTTTTTGTTGTTGTCAAATCACTTTACTTTTTAGCATTTGACTTCAAAAAATCCCCAACCTTTGTATGTGTTGTCTTTATGTACATCAGTCATAATTTTGCTGACAATTCTTGACATGCACTCTGCATTGCTCTGCTAACAAGAGAAAAGACCAGCCATTACATTTATGTTTCTTTGTTTTTCAACAAAGTCACATATCAGGAATAATGCTAGGGGTATGCTAATAAACAATACATAGTGCCAGTCATCAGGGAGTAAGAAATATTTTCTAACTAGTTCTAAAGGGAAACAATGTTTAAAAAAAGAGATAGTGGTTGTTATTTATGCAATATTGTTGTTCTATATGTCAGCAACCAAAAGCATCTTGTAAAGAGCTTAGCATAATAAATCGTTGATTGTGACTGTCATTATTTAGAGGTCTTTGCTAGATCTAGATGTGGTACAGTAAGGTTAAATTTACCAGCATATAACAGGAGATCCTTAGATTGAATCTGATTTTCTAACAATGTTACCTGTATTGTCACAAGAATGAAAAAAGAGAAAAAGTATTTAATCTTTAAGAACAGCTGGCTTTACAAATTTTAACTGTAACACTAAGTCAAAGCAGATTCAGTTTCTGGGTGCCCATTGATTTTTGCTTGTCTACCTAATGATTTTATTTGGTTAAATTTTAAAAAACTAAGGTTAATTTAAATGAAAAACAGCAAAAAAGGCTTATGATTGTTTCCACCATGAAGACATGCAGCACATTTTATTGTCATTGAGAAAATTAAAATAGCCTCTGTGTATGCAAAGCAATGGGGGATTTGAAAAGAGAAGCTCACAGGAGCACTTAATTTCAGAGTTGACTTTGAGTAGTCACTAATTTTTCAGTTAACTTGGTAAGGCAAAGCAACATATTTTTGAAAAGTCTTTATATTCCAGCCTACAGGCTTGAAGTAAGATACTTAATAGATGGGCACTTTATCTGTCTGGGACAGGGCACCTAAATGTAGATGCTGATAAAAAATCCAGCAAGACTTTATTACTGTTTGAAGTGAGGTAAAAAAAGCCAACACCTTTAAAGAAATATAATTGATAATACCGGCTACATAAAGCTCTTGACAAGTTAAATACATACAAGAGAGGCTGTATTTTTGATGCACGTTATCCAGTGAACCCTATTTTTTCTCCAACTAATATATGGGAAATCTGAAATTTAGTACAACTGTTCCAGCTTCATGTGACTTTACAGTCTTTAAAAAATATGTGTTTTTCTGAGTTTTTTTCTTCTTCTTTTTGCTGATGTAGGCAAGGTGCCTGTGGCTGTACAGAAGGATGTGTGTCTTTTGAGTTACTGCCTTGATGTGGCAGTTCAGGGCTTACCTTGACTTCATTGCATCTTCAAAACAAGAATTGAGCTCTTCAGGACTGTTACCTTAGGACTTGAGTGATTGATACTACAATTATGCAGTTGAATAATTTTGTGAATCTGACTTGTCTCATTAGATGCCTTAACTGCAGATTTTGAGTCTTAAGAAGGAAAAACTAAACCTTACTTTGAATACACTCTTATTTTTTTCACTTTTAAAACAATGCTTTCCAATATCTACTTTCTGGACAATTTGGATCAAGAAAAATATGAGAGAAAATGCAGTTACATTTTTAGAATGCTGAAATGTCTCACAAGTTATAGACCTTGTAGAAAAGTGAAAGAGCAGATCTTTTTTGAAAGACATTGAGACAAAAATGAAAAACGTGTTCTGTGCACCAAACTGAGCAGAGTAATGCATTTCCTGGTTTATAATGAAATTTGAACTGTATACCCCATGATTTTTAAGTAAGTCAAGCACAATCTAATGTGGCCAGAAGGCATGCTCTCTGGCTAGTTTCCACTCAGGCTTCCCAGTTTTAGTACAGGCTTGCCAATAGATATTATTGAAGCAAATGCCCTGATACAGGAACTTTTTGTCCAGACTAGCTGGGAGGTTTTCCTCCTTGTGAAAAGGCAACCTGATGGACCATTTGAAATGTGGGGTGCAGGGGAGATTCTGCAGCCACACTGAAGATGTGAGAAGCATATTTCTCATTTCTGTGTTATTTTCCTGGCTTCTCCGTTGTTCTGTAATGGATCTAATCCACTGGTGTAAAATTAAGGATCCCCATTGATTTCAGTGTTGTTTGGCTTACATCCCATGTATCCTCATTCCATTTTGCCTTCCATGAGTGTGATACACTGATGTTTTAGCAATACTGATGTGTCCATGGAGTTAGGAAGTCGACAACAATCTCTATCAAGTTTCAGAAAACTCAAATGAAAGGTACTACAGAACCTGCAGAGTGTTATATTTTTTAATATTAATAGTTAAACCATAATGAAAGCATTTCTGGAGAGCTTCAAATGACCACTGTGAACTTGGTATTTTGAATTATAATGAAATTATTACAACTGTATGTTTCAGTAAATTTTATCTACCTTGTTTCTTTAGAAGAAGACCTACCAATGCATCAAATGTCAGATGGTTTTCTACAATGAGTGGGATATCCAAGTTCATGTTGCAAACCACATGATTGGTAAGTGAGCACTAAAACTTCTCGAAGACAAATACCCATTTTTCCTACTCATTATCACCGTTGTCTCTAAAATTAAACAGAGTTAAGGAGAAATTAATTGTGAATCCATCAATGATTAACCTAGGCATGATTGATTTTTTTATTCATATTATTAGACTTGATAAAGCATTAGCATATTTTATTTTCTGCAAGGGCTAGTTTAGACTTCTGCAGAGAATTATATATCCACTGCCAGTCAAAACACAGGTGATTAGCAAATTAAACTTCTAATCATTTTTGCATTATTGAAAACAAACTAACAGGAATGGTTAATGAACTGGATGTTAGCTTTCCGTAGAGTTTTAGACAGGTTTTAATT
Source organism: Cettia cetti (assembly GCA_013401135.1). Taxonomy (NCBI): domain Eukaryota; kingdom Metazoa; phylum Chordata; class Aves; order Passeriformes; family Sylviidae; genus Cettia; species Cettia cetti. Next base: position 103,758 of record VZUI01060763.1, read on the forward strand.
TCAGAAGTTATTATGGTAATGACACTACTGTGTACTTCTCAAGCACCTCAGCACCAAAATCAAAACTGGTGAGTTTTTGTCATTAGGAAACATAAATAATTCAAATGGCTATAAAATAGTATTGTTTGTTATGTTTGAGCAGTCTGGAAAAAAATCCTGAGTGTATCTGCATACAATTAAATACCATAAATTATTTGAAAAAGTAAGAAATTGTAGCATACAGTAATAGAATACACTCTTTAAGGTACAAGCATTTAAGAAAACATCTTTTAGAATTCCTGAATCCTGATGTTTACAAAGCTGTTACAGTTGTAAATTGGAATAAAACAAAAGCTGCTTTTCTTTGATATTCATATTTTCCTATTATTTGCTGATTCCCCTAGGTTTACCCATAATGTTTTTAATTTGGTAACTACTCAGTAATAGCACTAAGAGTTCTATCAGCCAATTAAATTTATCAAGCACATCATTTGCTCACTAATAAGATAACATTGCCAGGATTGTCTCCTGGTTGTTTTTTTTCAGTCTTTTTTCCAAATTTCGCTTTTCAAACAGAGATGAATACCACTGATTTTTTACTCCTGCTTCCCTTACAGTGGTTTTCTTGTTAAAATAGCAGAAAAACTTGCAAAGCACAGACCAAAAAATATGGTATAGAAGCCAGTAATTATATATCCAACAGAAGAGAATTTGCTTGATTTTTCCACTTTCCAGTTTGGTGATAATTCCTTTTTTCTTTCGAGGAAACATGCAGATTTCTTCCATGAACACTTAGCAATTTGGCTGCACTATAAAAGAAAATTATTTGCCAAAACTTAATGTCCCATTTCTGTGGGTACTTTATCTAAGTTGTCACACATTTAGAGCATAAACATTTTATATTTTTCATAAAAATGAATCAATGGAAATGACAAACTGGTTTTGTAAAGGAGACAAGCAATTTACCTGTAAGGTTAAGCCTTAGTTTTGATATCTTGAGTTTTTGGGTGAAGTGCTTCATAGTATTCAATCTGTGTCAGTAATGGAATTTAAAAGTAGTGTACTAACAATAGAACTCACCATTTCTGTTGTTTTATTTGAGTCCAGTGTTTGAAATGTTCTTAATTGTAGCATATAGTGATGTTGAAACATTGACGGGGAATATGGACACTATTTTTAAGGGATGAGGCTGGAATTGATGATGTGTTTGGTTGCTACCCACTTTCCAGGTGCTTCACATTTTTAGAATAGGACCTCACTTATTTCATTAAATATTCAGGTTTATTTTTCCTTCTATTTTCTGGATGAGTTTTATTAAAGAGTCAGAATGGGAGGAGCAAAATGAGGAGTCAGTAAAGCAGGACAAATCCATTTAGCTGGCTTCACCCTGCAGATCTGAAAAGGCGTATTTTCCTAAACGGAGCTATTAACTGCCTATGTTTAATTTCTGAAAGCTGGATGAGGTTGAATGAGAAAAAGAATCTTTAAAAAAAATATTTAATTGTTTTGTCTGTGTTCTATCTAATCATGCATGATATTACTTCATGACATAACCATAGTGACACAGATTTAAATGTGCTTAATATAAAATCTTCCCAGTGAAATAAAGGAGCTTGCAAAACATGCAGGGAGATTTGCCGGTCATGCGTGTGGTAATCTGTGTTCAGTGGAAGATTCTTATCTGCACTGCCAGACTTAACAGTGCAGCTCCTAATGATGTAGCCTCGATTAAACAAATGTGAGGGGATTTTCTGCTGGGGTGGAGTGAAAAGAATATCAGCGTTCTGGAGAGTTTTTGAATGTGACCTCGGAATTGAAGCACAAGGAAAAATAATTTCTTATTGCCGATTCTGTTAGTCATCTCACTACTAATTGGATTTTTTCCTTAGCTATCTTTCTAATTTCACTCTCCCCTCTCCCCTATAATTTATTTCATTGTTCACAGGCCTTTTTCCAAGACCACGTTCTGTCTAGCGAGAAAGGTTCAAGGGGTCACATCAAGCTGTTTTTAACCAGACTTAGTTTATGTACATCTGTATGTATTCTTATTGTATCTATACATAATACAGAAAACATGCACACAAACACATTTGTGTGAATATATATATTATATACCTGTAGTTGCCTGTGTGCATATCAATATGTAGATTGAGAAATATATTGGATTAGGCACTGAAGTGAATATTGGCTTGTTGACACAGCACATTAAACAAACAAAAAAAATACGGTTTCCTAAAGACATTGGTCCCTCGCTTTCTTACATGAATCTGATAAATCATGCCTCCTTGCCCTGATTTCATAGTAGGTGATTGGCAGAACAGGATGTAGTGTCTTTGATTCTCTGGGAAAAGGAAAGTAAGGAAATTTCTGGAAGACTCAGAGAAAGCAAGGAGTTTAAATGCTAGAGAGGGGAAAGGTAATGTGGCAAGGCAGGAGTTAAAAGTCAAACAGTGTGATAATCCCTAGATCAGATGTAGGAGCAATAAATGCCTTACAGACATCATTGCACAGTGTCAGAAACTGTTATTTCCTCTCATAGTAAAATGTTCCCATTATCTGTGTTGTGGTTATTGATGGATGTAGTGTCTTCTTACCTGAAAAACTCCATAATCATAATTCAGAGAAAAGAGAAAAAGGGAGGCACCTGGGACATGGGACAAAAGTGAAAAGTAGAAAGTCATCTGCCAAACTCCACTCAGAAATGAGTGGGAACCACTGATAGAGATAATGCTCAGCCATCTGAAGGAAAGTTGCTGCTCAACATCATGATGCAGTTTGAAGGCCTGGAAAAGTTGATGGTGTCCTATCTAATCACTGTGCCCCTTGAACATGATCCTGGGATGTAAACTGAGTTCATGTTGCTGACATCCACAGAGAAAAGTTGCGTTATGGAAGGTCACTGAGGCAAAGCTATACTTATAAAACCCCAGTGTGAAACTTAGACTTTTAAATAAGGCAACTGGAATTACTTTGTTGGCTAAAATAGCTCCACTGAGGGTAGATATTTTTAGGTTGTATGTATGTGTGTGTTTTTGTCTAATCAAATATAATCTCAACTAGACATTTAGCAGGGGAAGAAGGATTAGAGGTTATTTGAAAAGCCTCTTATTCTTCTTTGTTAGGAGAGCATATAGCATTTTTACAGATTTTATTATATATTTCAATCAATTCAACAAGAGGGATTATGCCACCTAATGGAAAATAAAATCTGCCGATGACCCAGTGAAGTGTAACTTTAAGTATCTTTGACAACAATGCAATTTATGTTATACAAGTTACGTAATAAAAAGATGTCATGGGGCAGTTTTCCCTTAGTAACTACATGTTTGCTACTTCTAGAACTTTCAGTTTTACAACTGTTCTGCAGCCTTTAATCAGGTCTTCCCAACATCTTCATGATGGGATGGGGCAGTAAGCCTTTTCCATTGAATGGATGAGGACAAAGAGACATAGAAGTGGAAGCCCTTCTTGCATTAAGTGAGCTGAAGTTTGAGAGTTCTGACTGCCAGATCTGTCCACACGTTTCCAGACACTGTGCTTCATCAAAGAGAGCCCATGTTAGCTTAAACTACACACTGAGTCAGGCTAGGCTAGGGCATGCTAGCAGACAGAAAGCAAGGCATAGTGTGGGGATTTTTAAATATGCCCTGTGTTTTGGCAATATTTTGGACCTAGATGTAGGCATGTATTTTTTGTTTGGAAAACTGTAAGGATGATTGCCAAATGAAGGCCTGTCTGTTGGTGTGTGTATTGAAATTTGTGGGTGAAACAATTTCCAGCTTTTGGGTGGGAAATGAGGAAACATAAATCCAGGTTTCATATGGGTTTAGAAAGTGTTGGCATAAATGGTATTTCTTCAGTTTTCTTCTTTCTTCTACCATTTTTATCTGGGTGGAATACATAGCAGGTTTCTTTGAGAAAATTCCATTTCTGGAAACACGGTGACTGTGGAAACAAAGCTTTCTGGCATTCCTTTGTTTTCATCACATAGTTTACAGTTGACATTTGACCTGAGAGAGTAGGAAAAGATCTGCCATTGTTCGTGTTCTGTTTGATGCGCTCTTCTGCACCTCCTATTATTTTCACTGTTATTTTAAGCAGACATGCTAAACATTGTTTCATCTTCAACTGATTCCTTTACATCTGTAGTATCTGATGCAGTTCATTGTAAATTGACTAAACAGTTGCTCTAGCAGTTGCCTAGCATTTTGCACACATGCATAATACAGCATGGCTCAGAATTGGGGGAGTTCAGGAAAGGAATTGCTCCATATAAAAATTATGGGGCTCAACAGCAGTAGTGTAAATTTGTAAGTGCTCTGAGTAAAGTGCTGTTAGGCATGAGATAATGTAAAGAGATGACATTGCCAAGAACTATTTATGAAGAGCTTAATTTTTTTCACTCTGATAATTCTTGACCAATAATTACCAGCTTCTAATTATCTATTTTAGTTAGAAAGAAATTTCTATCACTATGGAGGTTGGCATTGCAGCTAGCGCATAAATCCCCAAAGAGGTAAATGTGTTCCAAACAGCCACAAACAACTGTCTCATGAAACATAGTGAGCAAATTGCGAGCCGCTGGCTGTGCACAACAGAGCAGCACATTTACCATTGAGGACTGATCAGGCTGACAAAGAGAATGATAAAAGGGGGAAACAGCCACAATCTTTGTAGTTTGCTGCTACTTTTGTTGATGGAGAAGCAAGCCCCAGTGTCACAGTAAGAATCATTGCCCCTCTGAAAAGTTGGGGAGCAAAGGGAAAGGATTCGGTATCTTCTTGAAACCCTATTTTTGATAGTTTCTAAATATGTCATTTCTGATAAGTAAATAGACTTTTCTTTCTTTAACCTTTTCAGTATCCTATATAGAACCCATTTTGTGATGTCTGTAGTGGAAATTTTGTCTCTGAGTGAAGAATGTTGTATGTGGCATTGAGCAGGATAGCAGGTGTGAGCAGGATGAGGAAGTGAAGGGAATGGAAAAAAAGGTACTGAGCACTAAAGTTAGAAAGCAAATGGGAAAACAGGATGAAGGAATCCTGCAGTTGACAAGAGGAATTCCAGTTTACATCAGTAAATAAATACTTCACCAAATCCCAAGTAACCAAATCTATGCTGAAACAATCGGAGTTTCAAAAGAAGGGTATCTAGAAAACGCAATCTAACATTCTAACTTCTCTGCGAAGAAATTTTACAGCTGGGTTTAAAAATAACAAGTAGTATGTAACCATTAGAAGATGTAAAGACACATTTTAGTGCAACTCATGATTTTTGATTTTTTCAGTGACAGTTATATAATATGTATATATGCTTGTGTGTTGTGTGGATGTGCATGTTTGCATTATGCATGCATTAACTGCATGCATAATAAACCTATACAAATAAATAATCCTATTTGCCTCACATTTGTGCAGTGTACATTATGGTACTTGTGGACAGCATCACTGATGTCAAGACAAAGGAAAAACCTCGATCGGCTTTCTGGAAATCAGCCCAAGAAAATTCTTGTATGGTTGTAATAGCATGTGGCATTCACACATTCTGTTATTTGTCTAATGCCTAAGGTCATTAAAACCCCATGATTTTCCTGTCACTTAGGCAGAAAGCTGTGCTGAGCAACTAATACTTGTTGCACAATGTTGACCTCAAATCATACATCTTCAGAAGGTTGGTTTTATCCCTCTACAGTAAATCTGATATTGTAAGGTCACTCTTGGATGAGATTTGGAGAAAAAGGATACAAAGATATACATCTACACACTAGAGGAGGAAGGAGGTGAAGACTTCCTTTTGTTAGGCTTTTTTCACTGGTTTTTGAGTAGCAAAAATGGAAATTCAATTTATAGTGGAGAGAGTAATCATACCCTGTTAGCATCAGGAAATCATTTGAATGCCTGGGAATCTCCTGTTTACAGGCAGAGCTGACAAGAAGTTGTGTACAAGTTAGAGGAAACTTGGTCACCTTGTCTGCAAAATGATGAGGTATGATTGAAATACCCAGGAAAATCAGCATTTGGAGTGAAATCTGAGAAAACATAGGTTTATTTCATGAGGAGCTGGGTTACAAAATAGGCAAAATCTGGGCTGTTTAATGCTAACAGGAAGCTACTCTCCTGTGGGCAATGCTGGCTTATTTGAAAAGCCCATAAAGGGTTTCTGCATGGACCATACAAAAGGGATACTTTCTCTTTAATAGCCATCTGTACAGGAGAGATGAGAAGTGGGCCAGGTCATCTCTCCTCAGCTGTCATGATATTAACGTAGGTAATGGAGCAAGCTCTGCGTTCTGCTGGGTGTTGTTTTTCATAGATGTTCATCGATTTACACAGATAATTCTATTTATTTCTTAGAGTTGGTCCAAGCAAACCAGGCAGAATAACAAACACCAAAGCATTTCAAATGACTTTATCTTTGTTGTTTTGTAATGTAACTTTTGTCTAAAAAATGGTGTCACACCTACTGTGCAGATGGCTGCATGATTTGTAAACCAGCCAAAACATTTAAACAAATGTGTGATCTGGGGATAGATTAAATAAAGGATAAAATGGAGTGTGGACCACAAATTCTAATAATCAGATGATTTTAAGTTGTGTGTGGTGTGGAGTGATGGTAGCGGCGATAGCAGGGAACGCTTGCCAATGACAGCAAGGTGCCTTACAGATCTCAGGATGGAGCCTGTGGCCTAGTAGGCCTCAGTTTGAGAGCTGCACATTTGCTGTACAGCTGGCAGCTCTGTATGGGGACATCAGATAAAACTTATGTAAAATGAAGTGTTATTGCTTAGTATGAAATTGCGTGGGGAGGGAATTTGCAGACAGTAACTGAAAACAGAATTCATGGTACCAATGAAGCAGACTGTAAATATGAAGAGGCTTTAATTATCTGCGCAATTTAACGAAAAATTCAGGATGTATTCCGAAGTGGCAAAGGCAGCTGTACACACGTTCCAGCAGCACCATTCACTGGGCTGCAGGTTCTGTGTGTCACCTATTGGGGCTATGGTTGTCCCATCCCTGCCACCCCTTGTCCCCGGCTGCTGGCTTTCCCCACTGAGCTGCTCTGCTTGGAGCTGGCACTTCCTTTCAGGGGTTTGAAGCAGAAACAGCTCCTTGTTTTTGAAACTGCTTTCAGGAAAGGCTCTCCAGGCTTGTAAAATCACAAATGGTTCAGCCAGGACACAGTCTGCAAACAATCATGAATCCTTTTTCTTTTTTTGGTGCAGGGAGTGGTGCAGGGGAGGAATGGGGGGCTTTGAACCTTGGACTCAAAAATTTTAAGAAACTAGAATGCAATTGTCATATTGTTAAATAATAGTAATAGTAACAGTAGGCATCTGAAAAATGTCCGCAATTCAGGCTGGAGTTCATCCTGTAAGGAAATGAAGCAAAGTGCATGGAAGCTTTAGATTTTCCTGCAAAAGTGCCTGTGGCACGAATAGCGCTCGATGAACAGGATGCTATGGAAAAGCAGTGCCAGGCAGTATGAAAGTTGTTCCCTACCCTCCACCTGCTGTAAGATTCTCCTCTGAGCCATGGCAGTGATACAGTGTGCGTGTCAATACTTAGGCACCCCAGGCTGAATTAATGGCAGGGTGTCAGCCTTCCTTTTGTTCTTTGATGACCATTTGCTCTGCGGGCTTTCTCAGGAGCCGTAGCACATTCCTTTGGCCGCGTTTGGCTGTCAGCGCCGAGGGCAGCCTCACCATCACCTTTCCAAACCACCCCTCTTCTGAGCAGGGAAGCTTCCGATTCTTTAGGGGTGCTCGTCCCAAGGCTTCTCCCCGCAGTGTAAACACGGGAAGCGCAACAAAAGAAATATGGAGAGTGGGTGTCGAGCTTGAGCTGCTCATATTGTTGCATTTGGTGAGCTGACGGGGTTTCGTAGGTCACCTTTAGAATTATGCCTATGACAGCAGTAGCTACCTGCCAAGATTGCAAGGTATCTCACAGCTCTCAGGATGGAGCCTGTGGCCTGGTAGGCCGCCGTTGGAGGGGCACACATTTGCTGTACAGCTGGCAGCACTGTATGGGGCAGCAGTGTGGGCTGTTAGGGAGCTGGAAAGGAGACAAGCATGAAATTTCCTCTAACCCCAACTCTGTTTTTCTGTACTGTTGGCTGCTTCTCAGTTCCTTGACAAAAAAACCAATCAGGCACCCTTTAATCCGCCTGTGATTACCAGTGGTATAAAAAGAGAAGCATAATGAGGAAAAATGCCTCGTTTTGTTGCCTTCAAAAGCCAACAAATTGGAGTTAACTTGACAGGAAGTGGCTTAATAATTAGATTATTTATTTATTCCTGACACATATCCCCCTGTTACTAGTCTCAGGAGATCCTGTAGATGGTACGATTTTCAAGCTGCCATTACTTCGCTGTCTTCTGTGAACAAAGAAGCTACTGTCTATCAGTCAATTAAATGCACTCTTTAAGCAGAGGCTGAGAAGTCCTCAATGGATAGAGCCCTGGGACATTGTGGCTGATGATTCCTTTCTCTGTACTGTACATCACACTCTCAACTACAGTCCCCACAGAGATGGAATAAAGTCATGCATTAAAATATCACTTGTTGATTTGTTTGCTAATGAAGAGCCATTGAAATGTTTGTGTGTTTCTGTGGCAAAATTGTTGATAAAAGGACTACTTGCTTGCATATCTTACTTCATCTTCAGGAAGCGCTTATTTAAGACTTACTAAAATTAAAGTCAACAAATTAAGGAAAAAACAGAGAGATGGATAATATTGGTTTACTTGCAATTCACATCAATGTAAATAACACTGAGGATAGCAAGAAGAGAGAAAGGGGAATAATAGTACTTCAACCATGTCTGTTATAATTTTCTTCATTAGTAAGAATAAGAATCCCTGATCTTATTTTCCTAGTACAGTTTTGAGCACCCATTTAAAATAATAAAAATGCTAAAGTATCAATTTTAAAATTAACCTGGACATGTAAGAAAAAGGGGGGGCTTGGGGGGTGTGGGGGTTTTTTTAATGAAAAGGATGAAATTCTTTTTTCTCTTCTTTGCATTTCTTTAGATATGCCAAGTTAGCAAAAGCTACCATTACTTAGAGATTGTCTGTGCGCAGCAAGTTAGCCTCTTAGCTGAGAAAAGTACAGCCATGCCAAGATAGTCACTAATGCTGGTTAAGGGTGCATGCTTAATACAAAATCACCAAAGTTATTGGAAGCTGAGACTTAATATGCTCTGTCACCCTCCCCATCTACCCACCAGGCTTCTTAAAGGGATTTCATAATCTCTGCCCTTCCACCACTCTTCTTCCACCTGCCAAGAGCACAGGTCAACCAAGCGGATGGGTGTGGACCCCATTTTGTGCTGGGCTGGAGAGAGGGAACTTTTTTTGTTTTTTTTTGGTTTTTGGCTTTTTTTAAAAGAGGTTGATATAATTGTATATCTGTCTTCACACTGAAAATCATTAATTGGCAACCTCCATTTAAAGTTGACACAGGTCTTATGCTGCTGATCTTAAGAAACTGTATTTGCTCTGAAGCGGTACAGATAGTGCTGTAGCAGTTCTCCAGTGAACTAGCTCTGTTATGAATTTAGCATCTGTATGACCATTTGCACCTACATATAGAGCCTATAAGTGCTATTATGTACACACACACGTGTATATATATATTTTGTATATAGAGAGTCACTGCTTCTAGGATTATTGTTTGTAATGAACTTAACAACAAGCTATAGGGAATTAATTCAAACCAGTCTCAAATTGGAGTGTTTCTTACTCCTATCCTGTTATTCCAACTCATTTTATTAGAAAAAGCTTAGATACTCAGAGGTGTTCTATAATAGAAAATGAATTTGAAACCCATTCATTAATTGGTGATTAATACATTTCAGGATTAGTTTAAGCAAGGCCCTACCTCCTGCCCAGTCAAGTATGGTCTGGTTAATATCCAATTATCTGCACCTTCGTACTTATTATGTCTTAATATTTCGGATATGATAACCAGAAACTTGAGAGCAATGCTAATGAGGAGCATAGAACAGGAATTAGCTGGTGACACTCTCAATGATCCTTACTGAGGAAAGGAACTCCTTCAGTCTCCTCAGCACAGTGGCCCAGCTACCACCTCACTTTCCATAAGCACTGCTTTCAATTCAGCCATTATGGGAGATTAGAATTATATTTGTGTTAAAATCCTTCTTTTTGCATGCCTCATAGACCGTCTATGGTCAAAAGATACTCTTCATATCCTTTTTCACAAGTAGAGTTACTTTCTTTAAGTGGAGCCAGTAGAAAATCAGTGGTGAAGTAAAATGGTGGTACCTACTTTAAAGAAAAGCTGTTATACAATTGAATGCACTCTCTTCTATACGTGAGTGTATGCATGTGTATATTCAAGCTGAAGTAGTTATCATGTCCTTCTGCTTGTAAGACCAGTGCTTCAGCAACCAGCAAACTAGATATACATGACTGTGAAATACAAAAAATTAAAAGACCCTCATTCATAAATGTGAAACATAAATACTGATGAATTAAAATTTTTCATGCACAAAATTGTCAGGCCCTTAGCATTCAATCTCAGGATTCTAGACTGTGCAGAAATTATTATATACACTTCTAGTAAAACATGCAAATAAAACCATTGCAGCGATGTATCAGTGGGGCAGAAATGAGTAATTCTGTAATGTAGCCTGAAACTAACATAGTTATAGAGGTAATTTCAATGTACAGAAAGGAAGGAAGAAGAAACATTCCTTTTTGTAAATTTTCTTTTTCTTAACTAAGCTGCTGTTTGAATACATTGTGTTACGCAGGGCATTATAAGAAGCCCCAGAGGAAATGAAGCAGTGGGCAGAATGCTCAAATGTGCAAAGCTACATTATTTTTATTACATGAATATAAACTGATAGTTAAGGTATTTGTCCAAGAGACTTTACAGAATATGCTATTCATGGTGTGTTGGACAAAGCTTAGTTCAAAACACTGCCTCATTCACTTGTTTAGGATGAAAGGTACCAGCCTCCTGTTCAGATAGACTGAATGATAAAAGGAATAGTATATTTGTGTAATCAAAAGCAATTATAAAGCACATGTACAGTGGCCACAGTTAAGGATATGCCTGTAACATCCTGTTTTGGCTTTTTTTTTTTTTTCCAGTGCCTAGCCACACAATTCAAATTTTCTCTCACACAGCACTTTATTAGAGTGTTGAAATTCAGGACCTCAGCAGTATATTCTTAATATCTAGCTGTTTGGCTAAGCACCCTTTTTCCCAACCTTCTCACAGGCAACTTTCACAATGAGCCCACTGTGCTCCTGGCTTCATTGCTTTTCATTGCACACCTATGCAAGAGCCAAGATATTGGATAACTGTGAAAAAAAATCCTTCACCCCACAAGTCCCCCAGATGAGACACCTGCAGAGTGCTGTGAAATTTATTGAACAGCTTGGGAGATGTTGATGTTTACTACTTTGTTCAATTAGACATTCAGAGGCAATGCAGCCCTCCATTTCCTTCAAAGTTTGGTTAAAAAGCCTAACCCAAATATCACTTAGTGCAAAGTGTGATTTGCAAAGTGTCATAACATGATCAAATCAAAACCAATTTGCACCAGAGCAGTTAAATACTCATCTCTTTAGATGAGTGACATTTCCCTGCCAAATTTGAACTTTTAACCCACACTGCTCCTTGTGTGCTGTTACTCTTCAAGTCAGATTTTACAAGGATGGTATTCTTAAACTCTTTTGATAAAAATATAGCTTAGCTTAAAAAAAAATAAAAAAGACTAAAATGAAAACAATAGAAAAATATAAAGAAATAAGTGAAAAATGAAATAAATAGGCTTGGGCAGAGAGCTAGTATAGAAAACTTATTCTTAGGGATACTTCTTAATAATGGAAAAGTTCTCTACTTTTACCTGCTTCTGCATTTGCACTAGTGATGGAGTATGCCTAGCAGTACAGACCAGAATTGTACCGCCAGGAAAAATCCTTCATGGTGGTGCAGGGGAATAAATTAGGTGACAGAAAATAGGACTCTAATTTCTATGATATGTCACCTAGGTTACTGTATTTTACATCAACTGCCGCTTTTGTGCTGCATGTGCATCTCTTTCAACCCTTGTGATGGGTCCTCCAGGCCAGTCTTTTTGTAGGCTGGTAATGTTCTTTGTCTCCTTCAAGATAAGCTTCTGTAGGAGAAGGTTTCTTCTCTGACGAGAGAAACACGCTCAACACACTTCAGCTGCCTTTTTTTTCTTAAATGTATCCTTCTCATTCATCTCCTTAAAAAGCAGATTTGGAAGGCTCTTTGACTCTGAATTCTCCTACCCCATTATGTCTCACAAATGCAGTTAACTTTTCATAGCATTGCATGGTCTTTCTCTCCCCTTTTGCTTTGTGGCATTCTCCTTTCTTGTTTGGAAGGGATTTCCTCTTTTTTCCATGTACTGTTTTCACATCTTTGCTTGACAGGCTACAAAGAGAATTTTCATTTCAATGTGTCAAAATGGGAGTCAGAATGGGTCCAAGTCTGTGGTGGTTCCAACAATCCCAGTGACCTCTTTGCTAGCCTAGAACAAGTCACTGAAATGTGAAATGGAGGCAGTACTTAGCCACAGATTCTTTTTTCAAGACAAATTAGTTAATGTACATTCAGGAAAAAAAGTACTGTAATGCTGTAAATAGCAAGCTATTAAATCATTTGTGGTTTTTATTACCTCTTGGCTAATGGGGAATTCTGCTGCTTGCCATAGAGCCCCCAAATTTGGTTCATATTTCCTATCCATTTCAGAGTGCACTTTAAAGAAAAATTGTTCCTCCTCTTTTACTATATCATCACTACTCATAGATGCTGTCCAGCTGATATTCCTGGCATCACCTGCTCCACACAACAGAAATTGTCCTTCATTTCTTCCCCAGTCAGAACCAGTTAGCAGGAAGAGAATTAACAGAAATTGTGATGGCTTCCACGAGCCAGTAACATTGTCTTACTCCTATTCAGAATTTTTCCTTTGTCACTGCAATTCTGAAAGTTACTTCAAAGTCCATCTACTCTGCAGGTCCTATATCCTGCACAAATCTCTTTCTCAATTCCTGTATATTCTCCTATCGTACAAAAACTATTCTTTTCTCACTTACCTAAACCAGCTGAATTTCTTTGTCTTTCTTGGCTGTTGTTAATGTGCAACCAGTTATAGCTGTGCTTTTGTGATGGGTTTGAGGGTTCACGCTATAAAATGTATTGTCAGTCTTCAGCGTCAATCTCTTATTGTGGCATTCAGCTAAGTCTTCTAAAAATGACACACTTGTGCTCCGTCAGGAGAGTTTTAATTTTTCAGTATTCTCTGCTGAAATTACTTTTTTCTTAATCTATATTTGTGATTTGGTACCAGCTATAGCTGGCACCACAGATCCTGTAGCTTTAAATAGTGTGCCTTAATATTGCCCCCTTTGTATGCTGTGTTATAATGAAGCAACATCACTAAATTGCAGTGGAGGGTGATTGTTGCATGGGGATGACTACTACACCTTGGGGTCTATTTGCACCAGATTATTTCTTTATTGTTGTTATTACAACCCATCTTCTTTAGTCTCTTGATACCAAACTTGCTGTTGGACATCCATGTAGCACAGGGGATCTTTCAAAACGTTTTGGACATCAATTTGTCTCTTAGGCACACACCAATGACTGTCCAATTCCAGGCTCTGGTATCCTGTGTGGCTTTTCAATACTTTTAAGTGATGCCAGCTCAGTCTGTTCATGACTTGCGGTGTTCTTCATGACTTGCTCTTAAAAAAAAAATAGTTTTTTGCTGATAGAAGTGACAGGCATTTCTTGCTAACCATTTTCAGACAGGAAAAATACTAGATTTATAACACGTGGAACATGCTTTTTTACCTTCCTGCTATTCCCCATTCATTTTACAATACAGAAGAGTGTAAGAATTATTTTGCTCAATCTGTTTCCTTTCCTTTTGGCACTGTGTTCACATTCAAAGAAAGAATTATAGCAGTGGTGTCAGTTTATCATCCAGTGCCATGACCACAAGGAACCTTCTGCAAAATTCATTTCACCCAGGTTAGAAAAATTATTATGTGAAGTTGCAAACATTTTAATAAAGACACTTTCTTTTCAAAAATCTTTCCAACCTACAGTGACAATGTTTTAACAGTGGTTTCAGCAAGGTAAGATTGCAGAGTTCTGCCTTAGTTGTACAAGAAAGAGCCTTCCTCCATGCAGGCAATTTTTAACTGATTAGTCAGATGATAAAGTGTAGGATAACAATTTATTTTGTATGTGTGGAAGTGAAGAAATTGTCCTGTGTTCTACAGCCACAGGGCAGCTCAGGAGACCACCGCTGACACACTTACTGGAGGTACAAAGAACCATTGTCCACTCCCACATGCCCTCACTGCCTGATCACTTTTGATATATTGGATAGCAAGGTTCCTGTCCCTGCTCCCACTGCAGCCTGGGATTCAACATCCCCTACTGGTGCTCGGCTGGGGGTGGATGTAGAATCTACAGTTCTTTGCATGGCTTGCACAGTATCAGGGCTCCCAGGTGTGCTGGTCTGTGGCTCTACTGTCTGCATTCTTTGGTGCTGTCCTTGTCAGGACTGTGTGACCAAAAAAAGTATCCCAAAGCATGAGTTTCACAAGGTACACAAGCTCCCTTCTGTACCTGTATCTGTGCCTGTCACACTCAGAAGTTTTGAATGGGCTTGCATGACACCACGGTACATTTGGAATTGTAATGAAAAGGTCTGATCCTGAAAACCTATAACTATGCATATGATTTTATTCGCACGAATAAATGTCACAAAATTCCTTTTATACAGGAATAAGGCTGTATATGTTCTCAAGTGTTTGTACGATTGGAGCCTAAATTGCCATTCGGGGTGATATTTTAACAACGTGTTCTAAATGTGGAAAAAAATATGTGTCTTCTGTAATGAAGTCATCATCCCATTAAAACATCTTTTTTCCCCTCAGTGATACCAAACACGAATTTTGAGCTGTAATTTGGACTTTTTCCATCCTTATGAAGATAGCCCTTTTTTTTTCATTGCAAGGCAGCTTTTTGTTTCTTCAGTTTCTTCTTTAGCTTAATACTGTGGCTGGGTAACATTCCCATTTAAATCAGGAATAAGATCTGACACATCTTGTATTGTACTATCAATTCTTTTAAAACTGACGCCAGTTCCACACTATTTGGCCGTACACACTTCCGATTATGGGCCAGAGAGCATTGATTTTTAGCTGTCATTTCTAGCACACACACTGTAGAACTGAAATTTAAGCCTTAATCCACTCTATAATACAATTAATTTTTAATGTGCAGTAATACTAATTGAAATAGCCTGAATTTAGTAAGTCACCACAAGACATTTTCAAAAGCAGGAGTCTCCACTGAGAGCTGGAAGGACAGATAATCATTGTTACAGTGTTTACAGAATAAATGCACACTCTGCAGGCAATTCCATGCCAAGAGATTTTTTCCTTGTTAGTTTATATTAATATATTTCATTGTGGATTTAAAATTTTTTTCTGTGATTTCTACTGAAATACATCTGCTGTTGTGAACCAAGTTATTTTGATTCTGTTTTAATGAAAATGTTTTATAGAGCATTTTCAGTCTTACGTCTCTTTTTTTTTAACGGCAGTCACTGTGTTACATAATTATCAAATGCATTGTGATGTCCAGAGAAACTAATTCAATTTTCTACCTACAAAATGGTTAGCCATGCAGTTTCTGTGTATGATAAACCAAAGCTGCATGTTCTCTACCTGTCTCTTTTATACCTTAGGTTTGCCTTTCATATAAGCAACATATCTTGTGCCATCCCGATTTCACTGCATCACTTTTAATTTTCAAATTTATCTTTTCAGATGTGATCTTTTCAGATGTTTTAGTGAGGAGGATGGAGAGGGGATTTAACTGCAGAGGAACAAATCTTATGCAATTAACCAAGCAGGGATTTAATCATTTGTATAGTAGCAAGATGCCATTTATCTGATAAGAAGGAGAATGCTTCAGTTCTTCTGATGAATGGGCTAGTACAGTGTTCAAAGTGAGCACCAATGTTAAGTGAAAAAAAAGTCATGTGCTTTATATCATCCTTTCATGGCTTGCACATTGCAGTATTTAATAAGCCAATAGTGCTGCTAAATATTTAACAAATGTTCCCTCAAAACCTTGCCATATATTCAAATGGGATTTTGAGACATTTTACAGCACATAAGTAAAAATTTTGCTTTAGTTCTTGAAATGGTTGTAACATGGCATATTTCCTAAAGGAAGAGCAGGACAATATGGCATAAATACATTCAGCAGATATCACACCGATAGAACATCAGAATTGATTCCCATTTTTCAGAATAGGAGTTCAAACTGACTCCTATTTTGTCAGAAGAAAGCTGCACTAAGTTTATTTGCATGGTATTAAAATAGAGTTACAACATTTAGTAAAAACCCTGTGACTCACAGGGTGGCGTTTTAGAGGCTGCCTTACCAGTACAAAGTTTTTAATATTTTCTGAGTTGTGGGTGAGAGAAAAGCAGAGACGAAATTGTTGCCCCTGCTACAGGTTATCACTAGCTAGCACTTTTAGGTTCTGCAGTACCCAAAACAGGGATTTAATAATATAGCTGCTGCATGATGTTGTTAATCAAACAATAATAAAACATTAGAAACCCTGTCTTCTTTGACAAAGGTCTGAGAGTTTCAGACCCTTGTTGTATGCTAATAATCCTCAGTAAGTACTTGTATAATAATTTAATGTCTTGCATTTATAGAACAGCCAAGCCTATTCATACTGCTTAAGACAGCACATCTCTTGTTATCTTTGAAATGTATGTGGGTTCCACATGTGTTGCAACAGTTATTCATCTGTTTCTTGGGATAACTCCCAGATATTTTCCCCTGTCCATGTGTAAGAGGAAGCTACAAAGGTTGGGCAAACCTGTCTGGCTGTTAAATCAGTGAGTTTGCTGCTGCTGCTGCCTGGCTGCACATGTTCCTCCCATGCAGAGGCAGCACAGCGCTTCTGCTGCTTGCACTGACAGGTAAGGGAGAGCTTTGCAGGTGCTCAGCTGCCTGGATTGGGGCTCCCACTCCTTCGTTTCTTGGGATAGGTCCAGTCCTTCAGTTCATTACCCAGTTTGTGAGTTTTGTGCACATATTTCAACCCACTGAAGAACTATATTTTCACATGTTCCTATAAAAAATAAAGGCTTGTAGTGAATGTAGTGAGACATATTTAGTATGGCACATAGTTTAACTCCTGAAGGTGAAAAGCAATGTTCTTCTGCAAATGTTATTTTCTATTTGGATGAATATAATTTTTTTTTCTAATTTTCAGTTTGTATCAGCCATCTTTTTTTTTTTTAATATTGTAAAAAATTTACTCACTTTGGAAGAAGCATCAGTGTAGCCTGTTTGAAAATTATTTGAGTCTGCTTTAAAATGTTGGATTTTTCTTGGGAAATCATGTCCATACGCATGGTGTATTTGTTTAAGTATTCAAAAAATTAAGGTGTTAATTGCATGCATGTGTGTGAATATATGGAAAGGTCTATATAATTATATAGGGTAGACATACTTAATATGCATAGCTTGATGTATCTTGACCTCAGGTTACAAGAGTAGAAAATCCCATTTTCCAGCTTGTTTCAAATGTAGTAAAAATGCTGCTTCAGTTGCTTTATGCTACTCACATTGGGAAAGGTGCTTATACTGTGATAATTATCATCAAGGAATATTAATGCGTTCAGCATTTGTAACCCAAAAACTCATTATAGCTTAAGCTGTGCATCATCTGTGAAGAGAGAACTTTGCCAGAATTCGCTCTTCACAGGGGTTGCCTCCTGCTTGTGATGGAGTGGTCAGAGTATTGGAAGAGGTCACTCAGGCTATTTTTGAAAGCTCAAGTTTTGCAATTTTTGATTCACTACCTTCTGTCTAAGCAGCTTAGCATTCTTCCCCCACCCTCCGAAAAAAAAAATCCTATTTCTAATTGAATGCCTGGTGAAGTGCATAAAGCTAAAAGATTGCATCTCATTATGCACAAGAGGCTAAAGGTGTAGATATAAATATTGCACATCAAGGTCACAGAGATTTCAGAGTCCATATTCCTTCACCATACATGGGGTTTGCACAAGCACCACTGTCACTCATGCTAATGGGAACTAGTAGTTCCATTCCTGTGGTCTTTGATAAGAATCTGGTTTCTTACTTGTGTAAAACTCTTGATGCTTTTGGTAGCAACTTCCAATTCAGTATTTAAGTATTCTGGGACCATATTTTGATTCCTTAATGCTATTTTACCATGAGAATGAACTTTATCATTTTTACACCTTTCTTGTCTTCCAAGCTCCTACACCCACAGTTTAACAGCCTTCACATTTTTAAGATATACTTGAGCTGGCTGTTTAAAGCTTCAGAGCCCAATTCTTTCCTCACTCAGTTTTCACACCAATGTCCCCCAGTTGATTGAGCTGATTTACATTGATGTTGTTGAGAGGAGATTCAGTCCTTAGGCTTATTTTGTATTTTCATTAGTACATCTTATTGTGAGTTTATATATGCTTGTACATTACACTACCCAAATGGTAGTAGAATGGTTAAAGATAAGATGGCTGAAGTATCTAAAAATAAATAACCCTCTGCAATAAATAACCCTCTGCAATAAAGAATTTCTTTGTTGTTGATGTGTAATTGAAATCTTCCTTCCAACTAAGCACTCTGCAGATGAATATCATGCTTCCACCATTGGTTATGGAGACAGTAGCAGTGCCAAAATTATGTTGTTCAGTACTGTTGTTGCTGGAATTTTTAATATGGCTGGGTTTTATTATTTTTCCTTCCCAATGCTGATACAATGCTTGTCATTTCTCACTCTTAATATTGCAGCACGTTGCATGTAATAGTTTGCTTTATATTAGGCAGAGAAGGCTGGCTTTTGTGGACTGCTTTGTTTCTGAGGTCAGGATGTGAACCTGGCCTTGCTCTGGGGAGGACTAGAAAAATCTATTTCATAACTTTCTGCAGGCCTCAAAGAAGGCTAAGAAAACCAAACAAAACAAAAAGCCCACAAAACCCACAGGCTTAGTTTAGACCTGGTGAAGAGTTAGATTCATCAAGAGGAAAGCTTGCAGCTGATCAGCTTTTCTTGTCATGAAGAGTCCCTGCTGTCAGTGCACACTCCACTGATAAAGCAAAGCTTTGGGGAGCCTTGCGAGTCTTTTTAACACCCACGTATTTGTGCAGAAATACCTGACTTGATAATATAGGAAGAATCTGCTGAAGTAGGAAATTGCTTGCCTATTAAATCACCAAAATGAAGGGCTCAAGAAAGAGGTAAGCACAGTCCTCATGAGCTGAGTATGCGTATTACAGGCTTGCCCGGTTCACTTATGGGGCAGAACTTTGGTTTGTGCAGGAGAGTGCTAATGCCTTGTAATGAATGGCTGTCTTAAACCAAGGAGAGATTCTCAGCAGGTGACAACATGGTTGATGGGAAATAATACGGTACCATATCTGCTGTGTGAATGTAAACTTAATAATCACTATGAATTTTGAGTAACCCTGCTTCCCTTCCAAGGAAACATTATGAAAAGATTGCTTCCAAATCCTTCTGATACTGTTCTTGAGATAGATGCCTTAGTCTTTACCTTGAGGCACTGGAAATGAATGTATGCTCTTTGCAAGAGATAAGGGTGTAAACTTTCAAAGGACTAAATTGTATTTCCATGTTTAAGTTCACCATTTGCACTTCATGTGGTGAAAGCCAGATGTGAGGAATTACTTTTCAACATTATTCCTCCATCTTCTGTATCTCAGGACTTCTGAATTATTATGCTAAAATGTTCTATTACATGTAATAAAGAAATGTTGGAAAACTAGAAATAGAGTAAGATTGCCTCCATCGATTTGGCTGCACTTGGATTGCTCCAGCTACATCTTAAATCACAAAGCATATCATCTTTGTGCAACATAATAATGTTACTGAAAAAAACAAACAATCTGCATTGCTGATGGCATGAAAAATGAAACCATTTTCCAGTTTTAACAGTTACTCCTTTTAATCAGAAGGGAAAATGCTGGGATTGTTCCTTTTCCTGCTTACACTAACACAGAGAGCTACCAGATAGTGATAAGGTGAATTGTGAGCAAATGCTTATGAAAAAGCAACCAAAATCAGAATTAGGGCTAGCGATTTTTTTTATTGTTACTATTCACTCCATAATTGTTTAATTTTTTTAAAATTTTGTATCTATTTGTCCAAATTCCTATTAAAGTACTGTGAAATACAGGGAATAAGCATGGACATAGCATTGGCTTTTCAGCCAGACTCTGAAAATACTTCCACAATTTTTAAATTCGTCTGGATCCTATTTCATGCATAAGGGTTTTGGTTTGTTTGGTTTTTTTTGTAGTATTAAAAAATCTTAAAACTATCTCAATTTTTAAAAACAATAAGCTTTTTATATTAAAAAAAACCCCACAGCAACATGCTTTTCTATATGATTTACTTTATACAAATCCAAAAGCTCGGAGATTTATTGTATGTATAAACTCAAAACTGAGAAAATTAGATATTTTAGCATAATGTTCAAAGGAGAGCTATTGGAATGGTAGAATTCTTGGCTTGGCTCCCTCTTCAGATGTAATTGCTGCTTCATTAGGTCTTGGAAGAGCTTCCTATGGTTAAATTTAATCAAATGGTTTAGAATGGCAAGCTCGTATGCTCAAAATTCCAATACCATTCAGAATTTTTAACAAGATTTCTCTCAAACCTTTTTTAAACAAATATTGCTTAACACTAACTATAGATTCTGAAGTAATTCATAGTGGCTCATCGTAATGAATAAAGTCTGATTTAGAATAGACTGCACAGGACTTGGATGCTAAAGGGGAGTCATCTGTTGTAGCTAAAACCTGCTTGCCAGTAGCCTCTGCAATTAAGTAGCAAGGCTCTGGTGCAGTTTTAGCTGTATTAGTGGGCAGGTCTGTGAGGTTTTTTCTGCATATCTTTTACTTGTGTAGCTATATTCTAATTCAGTGTGTTTTAATTAACTTGGCTTGCTATGTTAGCTATTTCAGTTGATGTGGTTATCTTGAAGACTTCACATACTTGAGCAGCAGTGAACTGCAACCTTCTAAAGCACATCCATGGGGTGGGTGGGAGAGGCTGGTATTAGAGATTAGTGAGAAACATGAAAAAATGGCTCAAAATGACATGAAAGAAGAAGACAGTGTGGGGGGTGGAAGGGAGAAATGGAGTTAG
>VZUI01060763.1:130000-132500 GCA_013401135.1 Cettia cetti
AGAAGATGTAAAGCATTTTGCTTGGACTTTGTGTTCCTTATTCTTTTCTGTCTCTCCTTCATGTTTTTTCTGCTCTCGCTTGGCTAGGTTCACTGTCTCCACTTATCTCCACTTTTCCAGAAGTTAATCAGAGGGTTAAAAAAAAAATAAAAATATTCAGTAACATCCTGGTCTGTATCATTAACCCCTTTTTGACCAACTAACTTACCATAACAAACACATCCAGCAAGCAGCACAGCAGTGTTTCACAGGATTTAGTTCCTTTCCATGACTTTGTGTGGCTGGCCCACTGCATTCTCAGAGAGGTCATTAGTGCAGCAGAAATATAAAATACCTTGGCTCAAGACCCTGTGCCTTGAAGCTGCTGAAAACTTCAGTTTCTAAAACCAAACGTGTGTGTGCAGGGGTTTAGCAGTGTAACAACTTGCAAGATCAAGGCCCAAAGTGGGAGGAACTCATGTGACAGCATTCATTGAGCAGAGAGTCACACCGCTGAGGTTAAAAAAAAAGGGCTTGTAACAGCATTATGAAACGTCTTCTGTGAGCTTACAAAGTGGGGTAAAGGATAGTAGGACACTGAATGAAAAAAAAAACAAACCAAACCACAAAACCAAAAAGCCCAACAAATTTTCAAAGGAACGTTGGGAATTTTTTTTTTTTTTTTTAATTCTTAAAAAATACAATATGAGGGCAGAAAAATGAGACCTGTTTAACTTATGGAAAAAAGTCTAAGTGGGGATTTGAGAGAGACAGATTATATTCCTAAAAGGAAATAGGTTTGATGCCAGTCAGCTTTTTGAAGTAGCAAGTAATTTAAAAACAAAGAGTTTGTGATTGAGGCTGTGACTGGACTACAGCAGACAAACAGTTTAGCAGAGAATCTTTTTATAAAAAAGGGTGGATGGAATATGGAGCTTTCTGCCAAAGTCAGCAGTGGAAATAAGCAGAGGGAGTTGGACACATTTTTGGAAAAGAAGGGAGTACTGGGGTACTGCCGCAAGCTATGCTATGGGAGCCAAGGTTAGGAAATGTAGTTCAATTTGTGCATGCTCTGTTTATGGTAGAAATATGGAGCCTTCATAAGTTTTTCACCTGGCCTTTCATTTTTCCACATATACCAGCGTACTCTTGCTGCTGCGTATTAATAAAATATTTTTTAAAACTTGCTTCTTTTTAGACTGTAGTATGCAGCAGTATCCGTGAGAGCAAGGTAGAACATAATGTAGGTTTCAGTTACTACTGTGTAGTATTCAGAAAAATTGTCAGCTGTATGACATTTGATGCCTGGAATTAATTTTTTTTGTACATTAAGGTGTAACAGCTTGATAGTAAACGCCATCAAAACCCACTGTTGCAAGAATGCCAGTGTTGTTCTTCCTTCATTTTCACATTAGGTTTAATTATTTGCTGGATTTTAATACTCGTTGGTCATTCTTAACATCATTGAATTAACACCGAACCCTATATTGGTAAAAAGCCTTATGGTACCCCACTTTATTATAATAGTGCAATACAGATTAAAATTGCATCTGTTAAGATTACATTGTGTGTTTGGATTATGGGAGGCAGAAGCACAATAATCTTTCCTGAATATAACTATTGAAGCCAATAACCTGTAACCAATCACATAGTTCTTCTGTTGAAAAATGTGAACTAGAAAGGATTACATCTTGGAAAAGATCATAAATCTGTCACCACTAATGTAGTCTTTACAGGAGCTTTGTAACCAGTTAGCGACTAAAAGAGATCATTACTTCTTTTGCTATAATTACAATCATAACACATATTTGATATTTTATAACTTTCTTTGTTCAGCAGCAAATGCATTATAAAGTGTACAGCATTAATAAATAGAGGCATAATGAATGTGACTAATTGATTTTGGCAGTCAAAGACTGGCATACTTTTTATACAATAGGGAATCCATTCAAAGAAGCTTAACTGCTATTGAGTGTGAGCCTTCTATGTAATAATGGGACCTAATTTGGATTCTGTTGTATGAGGTGAGTAAAGCAGTACAAGTTAATACTATATACAGCAGTGTAGTTCAGCGTGTAATATACACTTGCATGTAGTGATTCCTCTTTCCACTGCTATAAACCACTATATCCCAGCTCACTCATGTGCTGCAATATTTTAGTAAGCGCTGCTATCTGTCTACGTGTCAGAAACTCTGAATGGAGAAACTCAGCATCTTGTATGGAAGAGGGTATATTTAAAATACTCCTTTATTTTTTTAATCTGACTGGGTACTACTTTTTGTCCTCATCTCTTTAGTGCTGGGCTCAGATTTTCCCTGCCTGTGAAATCCATAGACAGCAATGAAAGTGCTGGGAGACAGCACAAAAAAGATTAAATTGTATGCCCAAGTGCAACAGCATAGCCTTTTAGCAGGTGTTTAGTGAAAAATTAATTCCTTGAAATTCCAAGGGAGAAGCCTGAGGGTTTATGAATAGTATGACCAGTCTCACAATCAAGACTTTGGATGGATATAAAAACT
>VZUI01060763.1:137500-150749 GCA_013401135.1 Cettia cetti
CAAGGAGCTGGAGTAGCCTAGAGGTGCTTTTCACTCTCCTGTGCTGCATATGGTGACAGGAGCTGAAAATGCAAAGTACTGAGGATTTTTAGGTGTCTGCTTTTTCCTCCAGCCAACCCCCCTCATTTTCCTGCCTCGTTGTCTGATAGGAGTGCAAGGGGTACCAAAGCCGCCTGCCACTTTTTCTGGATCTTGGGTGGGTGATCTTTATTTGGGAGCAACTTTACTCACACACCTTTCAGACCATAAACAGACAGTGGTATAATGCAGAGTCTGTCCCTGCTGTTTTCCTGGGCAGGCAGTGTGGACAGCAGTCCTGATTGTGAATCATCAGGACTCACCCTGCTCGTATCCTGAGAAAATGAGGGAACATGCTTGTTTTGTGGTGTGAATGACAGGAAAAGGAATGTGATAGAGGTTGTGTCTAGATGTTACACGCACACACAAATAAATGCTTGGAGTGGACATTTGCCTGCAGTTTCAGTTATTTTTTTAAAAGGTCCTTTTACTGGGGCTGAGCTTTTGCATTGTGCTTGGAATAGCTTTGTGATAGTGCCCTTGCCTCCCCCTCCCCCCTGCCCCAGTTTTATTTTTTTTCCAAACTGTGTGTGTTTGTGCTGGAACTCGGTGGGTCGAGCGGTGGCTGGAATGATGGCTGCAGAAGCTTTGGGAGGATTTCAGCCAATTAAAAATACAGAGTGGTTCTTTTTGGTGTCGTTTGGCAGAAAACTGCGAAATGGTGTTGCATGATAAGGAAGAGCCTTGGGTATGCAGTGTTTCTTGTGCACATGTGTTAGAATCACCGCAACTCATAAATTCAAATTACTTTTAAAAGCTGGCCATGATACATTTCCTCATTAACCATATGGAAAATGGCACTCAGGAATTTTCTACAGTGCACTTTCAAAGAAAGAATCCAATTGCAGGCAGACATTCCTTAGTACAGTGTTTATGCAGCTGTACTTGTGATTAAATTACACCAGCCCTGGCCCACATGTAGCCACAGATCCTATTAGTTTGAGTACAAAGCACCTTGTAAGAGTATGAGCACTCTCCTTGTGATGTTTTTTGGCCTCTTGGCCACTGTATCGAGCAAGCATCAAAAGTCATGCATGTGCTTAAAGGTCTCTGGAGGAGGAGCGGTGGGACAGAGCAGTGCCGCTCACACGGCACAAGGAACTTTGACAGCCTACCAGGAGGGATTGTGGGATTGCTGCTGTCAGCAGTTCCAACAGTGCAAACAGTATGAAGAAGCTTCCACAGGGATTGAATTACTGAAGACTTCTGCTCCGTGTTTTTTGGTATAATTGAGAGCACAGAGGGAGCTTGATTTCTCTGTCTTATGATTTGAAGGTGAAGACAAGAGCCTGCAGGGCTCTGTCAGAGTTATGGGCATGCTCAACACAGACTTCAAAAAATCTAATTCCCATAAAACCTTACAAGGCTGAATTGCTTACCTGAATATAAAAGATTTACTTTCACTGAATCATTTAACACACAACCATATTAATTGCATTCTGAGATGGAAAAAATGATAATGAAATAAATCATAATGTGGAAATATCTTAACACTAGAATTTGCTTACATATTTTAATGCAGTGCAAGGATTTTGTGCAAAATACAGGAAAATATATATTCTCTTTAGCATGTGTATACATTGTGACTATCCTCACAATAGCCCTTGGAAAGCTGAATTAACAAATTCCCACGGTAGCACCAAAACGAGAGGAGATGGGGCCACATCTTTATGTACAACGTTAAGCGCTGTACATAATTTAATCACATTAATTTAAAGCAGGGAGAGTGGGGGTTAGAGATATTTCAACTAATTTTTTAACACTCAATTTGGCCTGATCTGTGACCAGAGTGTTTTAAGCCAGGAGTAGCATTCGATTGTCCCCAAGTGTGAGAGTGGGAGAGAGGGAGAGACCCGGGTTTTGAGACTTACATGCCTGACAGCATTTCCAGCTCCTCGCTCCCTTCGTAAGCACACCTTGACCTGAATGTTTCCCTTTTATGAGGAGAAGCAAAGCACAACAGGTATGTTTTCTCCCAGATGAGAAGAAATCCTCTTAGGGTGTATCCTGGAACAAAGGAGATGAACCGAACCCACCCCAGCTCGTTTCTGAATTAGGCTGATACGATATTACAGATAGATCTGTGCTGATCTCCCTTTGCTCCCCCTCCCTCCCCAGTCTTTGTTGTGTGCTACCAAGTAAATATGCAACCAAACTCAATGTAAATCATAACCCGCATGGAGCCACAGCTTGCCATCCAGACCCAGAATCCTACAGAGGTTTGTGAGGTGGAAAGACTGTGTCTTTCACACAAAGCAATGTCTATGCTCACTCCCATCCTTCTTTTACTTTCTGCTTAACCCTTTGGGCTGCGGCTGATGCCCTTCTTTACATCTTCTCCCTGAGCTGTTCTCTCCTTTTTCATTTTTCCCTTTCTCCCTTCCTTTTTTCCCCCTTTAAGTCTGACCTCAGCATCTGAAACCAAATAAGCACACTGCAGGTGGAATGAAAGCTGCAAATGCATTTGCACATTTAACCCATGTGCTTAATATTAACTATTGAAGTTTCAGATACAAAGGAATTGTTACAACAAGCATAAAGCTGATAACCTTTTGAAGAAATAGATTAATACAACTGGGAAAAAGGGCCAGGTATTTTCCTGTGAGAAAAAGGGAGCAAATGTTGTTTGCTGTTCAGCCCCACATGATTCTGCATTCCTGCCCTCCTGCTCAATCTTGACACAACCCTGTAGAATATAGGCACTGTCAGGTACACCAGGTGAGGGTCTCCTCCTTGCCCATCTTTTGAGGAGAAAGAGACGCTGCTGGGCTCCTGAAAAATGAGGTAACTTTTCCCACCCCTCTTTGAGGACAAACCATGCCTCAGTTTCTGATGGGTTCCCTAGACTCAGAAATGTGGCAGTCATACCTCATGAACCTTCTGTGACGAGTACATCTCCACCCTTAGCCTTCTTTTGGATTCCCTTTGTACTTATCTCCAGAGCTCTAGGTTAAAGATATCGTTACCTATAGCTAACAAATGGACACTATGTGGATGGTATTACCCCGGGCACTCTGTTCCAAATGCATTGTGTCTAACAACAAAACCCCCCGTGAAACTCATAAAATTACCAATTTCACAGTTGACTTTCTTCCTGCTCTGCTCTGTAGCCTTCATACTCCTGGCCTGTCTCCACACACTGCAGGAGATGATGTCGGACCAAACCAGCAATGCTGCATTAAAAAGGTTCTTGATATAAACAAGATCTATCTTGGTACTGATTAAAATGTCTGTAGATTTTTGCCTTATCTGGCTAAATCCTTCTGATGTGCATCATCTGCCATTATGCAGTAACAATCACCGTGTTGTCCAAAGAGGGGGTTTATAGGAGCTGATTTTTGATTCCACCCCTGTACACTGCGCACTCACGTACACAAAGTGAGGTATTGCCTTGCACGGGTTTCGTGTGAAGAATTACATCAACGTCCATACTGGGGTTTGGCCTTTCCTGCTCTTTGGCGTAGTTGGAGGTGTAAACAGCGTTACTGGCTGCTGCACTTCTCACCTGGAATCTCAGCATGTTGCAAAAAAATGAATTAAATCTCGCAACAGGCCCCGAGGACTCTTATTTAACAAAAGGGGGCTGCAAGAACAGGAAGAGGAAAGGTTTTTCCACATAGGGAAGTTGCTGGAAAAGATTGGAGGGTGCAAATTTGCACTGTATTGTACTATGTATGATTTTACCCTGTCTTTCCCTGTAGATGCTCCTAGGGCACACGGATGGCTGGCAGTGTAGAGAACTAATGGGCACCAAGTTCCTGCTAAGGGCGTCCAAATAGGGTGTTGGTGTATTGGGAAGTTGCAGCCCGGGATACTTGGCTGGTAGTTTCCCTATGGTGACAAGCCCAAAATGATCTAAGCAAATCAGACAGTGAATCATCCAGGCCAGTTTAGAGTCTAGAATTTGGGTTTCCTGATTGTCTCTTCTGCTTCCTGGATCATCCTCCTTTTCAGACTATTAAAGGGCTTTTGCTGTCTTCTGTATAAATAGTTTTCGTATCTTTCCTGACTATCAGGCACGCCCTGGGATGTTGAGCCTTTTGCAATTGGCTGTTACTCTGATGATGTACTGTATTATCTACCTGTATCTGTCCAGTGTATTTTTTTCTGTGTCCAATTTTTAAGCAAGAGGAGCAGAAGTATCCAACCATACTATTCTCCTCAGATGATAGTCTTTGGTCACTGTTCTACAGGGCAGTTTAAATGTCACAGGTGGCTTCACTGTGAGTTCTCCTGTTCTTGCCAATCCTTTTAAAGACTGCTTCATTGAGGATGTGTCTAGTCTACTAAACTTTCTTTGCCTTTCAGGATTGCAGGTTCTCTCTTCCTGAGAGATTCCCTCAGTTCCATTTTTGTCCCTGTGTAAGCTTCCCTTACCCTGCCCTTCGTTGTGACTGTCCTCAACACACGCCTTCCCAGTGCCACTCACTGTCACCTTGCTTTCCAGCCTTCTAGTTTTTGGAGTCAGAACTTTCACACACTTTAGTGTAAACAAAGCAATGTTTTCCTGTAGTTATCTATATAGTTTACATTCCTTTCTGTAGGAAGGACAATTGATGGACACTTTCTAAGACCAGTGGAATTGAAGAGGTTGAAACTCAGTCTTCCAATGTGGTCTCTTCTCCAGAAATTTCTATAAACTGTAAGAAAAATTAAACTTTCTCTTTTTCCCACTCCAACTCTGTGGTGGTCACTGTGTCACCCTCGTGATTGTATTACGCCACAACTTTCAAAATAATTCTATATTTCAAATGGGTCTCCTTCCTACAAATAGCTCCTTTTAGGAGGAGTTCCTTCCTCCTCTCCCTTTTCTGGTTTTGATCTCCCCATTGTTCTCAACATGGTCTTCAGTGAAATCATTATTTCTTCATCTAATCCAGAGAGTAAGCTCCACAGTAGAGAGAACTTGGTATTGAAGTATTGGTAAAACACAAGCCATCAGTAATCATGTGGTGGCTGGCACTGACTTCCACTACAACTAGACAGAAACAAGAGTTAGCAAGTGAATAGTTGTTCCCTTTACTCAGTATCTAGCCATAAAGAATGCATCAGGCTTTCTAAGCATAACAGACTGCAGGCCCTGAGCAGCATTATCACAGGTCCCCAATAAGCTTGGTGCTTGTAGATTTTGTGATAGAATCCAGCAGTCTTTAGCCATTTTTCACAAATTACTTCTCTGGTACCACAAATACTGTGAAAATCTTGAGCAGTGCAACATTTCATGTCAAACCCACCTCTTTCTTCCATTGCTCCAGCCATTCCACAAAGAACTGCCTATAACTCTCTGCTCTGCACCCATAAGTAATAGAAATTGACGTATTTTTATAAATTTGGAATTAACGTGAGCTGTTATGTAGCAGTTTCCCCAAAAGTGACTTTTAGTCCACCTGAATCTCCTGTTTAATGTCCCTATAACTTGCCTAAAATAGTTTCCAGGGCTGTCTTCAAGGAACTAGGTGGCATGAGGAAATCCCTCACCACTGAAATGGGATTAAGAGCAAAGTAGGTTAAACAACAGAGTACTGACACAGGTTCATTTAGTTACCATCGCAAGATCTGGCCACAAATATATTGTGCATTACTCTACCGTGAGTTATCATGGCTCTGACCCCTCTCGGGAGATCCCCATGCCACCACTGTATTAACGACTGCATCTGCTTCAGAATAACCTTATTAGCTTGCCACAGCTGAGCCAGTAATCTCATAGGATTTTTGTCCCAGTCCCTTGTGGGGTGTGATTCTCTTCTCCTTGAATCCAGTTTGATGCCCAAAATTTAATAAGTTTTCCTGGACCCTCTGCTCTCCCTCCCCCTCCCCTTTTATCATCTGCTGTAGGGACCATGAAATCCCCAGTAACCTCCCCAAATGCCATCAATAACTCCTGAAATGCCATGATGTTTGGTGCTTCCTTAGACAAAAAGCTATGTTAATTAGGTAGGAGGAATTTTTTTGTCCCTCTTTTTAATCGAGATTTTTGCCTACGCATCTTGTACCAAGCACCTCCAGTAACAAGTGCAAAGCTACAGAACCCTTACACGTACCTTTAGCTATGTAAATGTTGCCCTCCAGTCTGAAACCTTTAAGTGGCAAGTGAAATCTATCATGGTGTTCTTATAACATGTGAGCAGCTCTGTGTGTGATGGGGAGGGGGGGTGTGGGTTTTTGTGTATGTGTGTGTGTGTCTCTCTCTCCTTCCCATCTGACTGCACCCTCAGACTGCTATTCCTTGTAATCTGCATCACTTGATCGAGAGGCACAAACGATACTGCACACAGCAAGGTGTCTATATAATCATTAACTCTCTCGCCCTCTGGATAGGACAAATGATATACAAGCCTAAACTCGCCAGGGGTCTTCTTTGGGACCGTGTCCTGGGGGAATCTTCTCCTATGAGTTAATGGAGTATTCCTAAATGGGCTGACTGCTTTCCTTCTGTGTGCCAGTTCTTTCCCAACTTTCCTTTCACAACCTCTGGCATCAAAAGCAAAGATATCACATTCATAGCATGTGCTTTTTTTCAAGATCCATGCAAGGAATAGCAAAGCCATTAACAAACCCTTTGAATAGAAAAATCTGCTGTAACATGATCTGCAGTAGGCAAACATTTAACTGCAACAGTGTTTAGATTATCCTTGCCAGGACGGAATAAACGCCTTTTAATTCTCTCTTGAACAATCCTTGACTTCTTTCTCTTTCCCCCTCTCTCTCTTTTGTTTTATTTTTACTATGTTGGCCTATTTCTGGTAGAATTCTCCCATATCATTGTAGGCTACACTTGTTTTGACTGCACAGCTGCCTTCCCATCTGAACTGACTTTTGCTTGCTCAACTTCCAACCTGTAATGTTTGCAGCTTTTGAGGCTGATATTAGGAGGAGAATCTGACAAGTCCATGGGTAAAATGGAAAGGGCACCTGGCAGGGAGTTTGGAGCTGTTCCTAGCCTACTACCTGCTTTGTTACCTTGGATGAGTTACGGTACCCTGGTGGTCATTGTTCTCTCTCTGTAAAATGATTACTGTGGTATTTAAATTCTGGTTGTAAGGAGCTTTGAGATGCGCAGCTGTAAACCCTCTCTAAATGCTGTTAAAATTGAACTGACCTCCTTGGCTCACTGACTAGCCTAAGCTGTTTAGACCAAGGCTCTCCAACTATTACAGCCTGTCATTGTGTCCCATCAGCCTGGGGAGTGCTCACCATCATTCCAGGGCCACTCTCCCAAGAGCACCAAGGGAAACCCTTTGAAGAGTGTCTATAGGAAGTGGTGCTGCTGCCCTGCCATCACTGCTTCACTTATGTTCCCTTTTGTGTTCCCTTTTCTGTCTCAAAGTCCTGTTTGGCAGGTTTGGGATGGAATACATCTTACCAGCTCTCTGTGACAGGGTATCTTCCTTTCCTACAGCTGTCAGGTGTACATTTAATAAGGATGGGAGAACCCCTGAATGTCATCTTGACATTCATAAACTGTGTTTGAGCTGAGACACTGTGTATTCTGTTTGGTTCTGGAAAAAACAGTGTTTTGGTAGTCAAGCACAAAAACAGTACAATGAATGAAATATATTTATTTTCCGTTAATAATCATGAAATATGCCTTTTTTTCCCCATCACTGGGATGCTTCTCACCTTTGATAATATTCATCCCTTCTCTCTTTTCTCCATGTACACTATCTGTCTCTTGCTGCTTTTCAGTTTTTCTTCACCACTGTATCCAGAATTTATGTATTGCTTCCTTGTTTTGTGTTTGCTTGTTTGCTTGCTTTTTCTCACTGGTAAAGATACAGGGTTTCCAAGTATTGCTTAAGCTTGTTTTCCAATTCTTTTTTCCCTGTTATTTCTTGTGTATTTTTCCAGTGCTTTCCTTTTTTTTTTTTTTTTTTTTTTTTTTTTCCCCTCATTGTTCTTCCTTCTCTCATCAATTTTATCTGCCAGTTTTTTTCCCTCTTTGCGTATTTTCTTTTCTGGTGATCCCATCTTCTTTCCCCAGAATAACCAACCTCTTGCTTTTATTTTTGTCTACCTTTCATTCTCTTGATTACTCTTTCCAAAGGTTGATGAATCTAGCTTGCTCTTGAAATATTTAAATATTTAATAACAGGATGACAGCTATTCCCAAGACACTTGTGTCAGCGGACAGACAAGAACCCCCTACCCTTCCAGTCTCCCAGCAGGCCTTTTATGCACTAACATACTCGGGAAACAGGATTGCTGAGGGGAAGGAAAGGTTGCAGTTGAAATTAAGTCCCCTTGAGCCATCTCTAATTCCTAGTCGGCTGAATGAAAATATTCAGACATGTAATTCCTTCAGCGCCTTTGTTGCAGGTGATAGTAGAGGCTCTTCCTTTGTGCCTAAGTGCCTCTTTTCTCTTCATGACTGATCTGGCCCCGTTACTAGCACACACAAGAGAGAGCTGAGGTTATTCTGTGCTTTGTTCCCTTGAGTTTTTTGACCTCACATAGTAATGGACATAGCAGGGACGTCACTGAAAGTGACCTCCCCAGCCTCTGCCTGACAAGACCCCCAAACTTTCTCCTAGGCAGCAACTGGCCCTCTGTTTGTGCTACCACACCTTCCTGCTGTAAATGTTGGATTGAGTATTGGCATCTTTCTTTAACAATCCCTTGTTGTTTCCTCATTAAGCTGATGCCAGTAGAATTGCAACCTTTTCTGTCTTGTAGAATTTGTTTCCATTTCCCCCTTTTTTATGAAAAAGTTTGTCTTATATTGTTTCGTATTATTAAATGGGCTGATACAGACAAAACATGGTAGAGAAAAATAGACATTTGGACTTTTGTCTTAGGCAGTTTTGTTTCCTTTTCCCATCAGCAGATCTTTTTTCCTATGTAGTTCATGTAATCCCCTGAGTTGTTCGAAGCCTCCGTTAACAATCTCACTGGTATTTCTCCACACTCACAGCTGTATTTCCTCTATTCTTTTGTTTTCCCATAGCTGGTGACAGGAGAGGGACGGGTATTTTCGAGATATGCCCATCACTAACTCACAGCTCAATCCAATTGATGAAAGGTCCCCTTTGAACTAACTGCCAGACCAGTCTTTCCCTTCAGCCCAGGATAAGAGGGATGACTAGGAGTTGTATCTAATACAGTAAAACATGTCAGAATGGCAGCTGCTGAAGGAAGGCAAACCCCTTTCCCCCAGAATTATGTCCATATCTCCAGTAACATGTTTATGAATGTAGTTCTGTATCACCAGGACTCCTGCTCTCCTATTGTATGTTCTGGACTTGAGTCTGTCCTCCTTTCTTATTTTTTTCATGGCTTCACCTTTGCAAATTATACTAAGTAGAGATCTTACCAAAATTCCTAGATGAAAAGCAGAAATCCATTAACCCTTTCTTCCTCATTTCACTTTCCTTTTCTTCACAGACAACTTTTGTATGTGCTATTTGTCAAATGACTGACTTGCAAATGCCTTTCTCTGCCCTCCAAAAATTCTCTAGATCCCATACAAACAAAGCAAACCATCACATACATTAGTGTATGGAGAAAACACGTAATAGTTTCTGTGAATTCTTTGAAGAGGTAAGTAGTCTCGTGTCGCAGCGTGTTTTATTCCTTGAAGACAGGGAGTTAGGAAAAACATTTCAAAACACTGGGATTTTCTCAAACTATCTCTGAAATGAAAGAAACATTTCTGAAGCCCAGCTTAGGCTGCACATTTATGGTTGCAACCAGAACCAGGTGTGGCAAAGCAGCGTTTGCAATAAGTGTTCGTTGTCTGCTGGTGTGTTAAACTCCTTCAGCCCCACATTCTGTTCTCTTGCTTCAGCTAATGATTCTTGCCTGACTCCTTTAATTGGAAGGTGGAAGTCCCCTCCTGTACACCCAACACAACATGTCAAGTTAAACACAAGTCACCTCCATTGGTGCCAGTGGGTGGGGGGAAGCACAAAGGAAAAATATAACAACAATTCTGCTCAAGCCTTTGAAGTGTTAGACGATCAATCTGTCTGCTTGAGTCTGATTCCGAATCCCTCTTTAAAATGCATCAAATGTTTGAGCCTGAAGTTCCGTCCTGACAGCATCTGTGAGTCTCTGTGGAGACATCTGCTCCACAGTTTCACAGACGCTCTCTGTGTTCACATGAGAAGGGTTTGATCCAAAGGCCTAGCCAGAGTGAGACTGTGCGGAGTTGTAACTAGACAGACAGTTTTAGCAGGGTCCTGTGGAGTCTCAGTAGCAAAGACCCTGTGGAGCTGGAGTACGTGTTCTGTAGCAAGGGCCAGAGGTTTTTTTTCTGCCTTTCGAATAGACTTTTCTCCACCAAAACCAAAATAGCTACAGGGACATTTATTGAGGAGAGGGGAAGCAGAGTGCCATAGCTTCTTGGATTCTTTTAATGGCAGAGTTACACACCATGGCAGCAATAATGAATAAAATTAAACTCCAAGTGTTTATTATTGGAGAGCTAGGAGCATTTGGGTTTCCTCAAAGTAAGTAAGGCAAATAATTCTGGAGAGTTAGAAAAAACCCTCTGTGGGTTCCTACACTGTACTTGGCTGTGTGGTTCTTACACTGTACTTGGTTGTTATCTCACAATTGATGTGAGAAGTAAACCAGGATTACTATTTAATCTTGTTCCAACTTACATACACCATAGATGTCAGTACTCAAGAGCCAAGAATTGCCTTTTACTATGGTGTATGTATGTAGCACCCTTAGAAGAGACACTCTAAAGGGTTCATGTTTTGACTTAGCACCATATAGATTTTCCAATAGCTTTCCTGGACAGTCTGCAGTGTCAGTAGCTTTTCCATCACAATGGTCCCAGAGACCATTTTAGGCTAGCAGTACTCAGTAGCTGTGGGTTTTAGCAACAGCATTAGTAATTGTACTGTTTTCACAAATACCAGCAGCACATTAAAAATAGGCTGGGGCCATCTTTAAGGGTTATGAAATAATCTGAATTCAGTCCTTGTGAAATTAAATCTGCAGTAGTTCAGACCTATGGGTGGAACGGTAAGAAGTCTTCTGAGATGGCAGCTTGCTTTATAGGGCAGCCTTCTATTTACTGCATCACACAGCAAGATAATCATTTGCTGATCTGTCATTAGTGCCATTATCTTAAAAAAAAAATCTTCCTGTGTGTTTTCTTTGCTTTAGGAATAATGGCTTACAAATCCGACATACCAGCAGCATTTAACTGTAACCATAAACAAGATGTAACTTTTTCCTTATCATGTATTTGAAAGGATATATTTGACCAAATTCATAAGCCCTTTATCCTTTCATTTTGTCATGCATTATGATCTGAAGTCACTTTGAGAATTGGTGAATTATTGCTTCATTTTTTGCTAGCTCCATGGGTAGCAAATTCAGAAAAATCATTTTGCTTCCTGTTATTCACTGGTAGCCAGAGCTGTAACCCAAATAAGGTGGGACATCTGGTAGCCTTCTCAATCTTCTGTCTAAACCTGCAAAATGCTGTCTAGTCTCTGCTAGTTTCAGAAAAAAGGTGGGACATGCAGAGGGAGTGTCTTCTAAAATTAGGATCAGGGGAAACAACAATAAAAAACAACTAAATAAAATCTATGGTAGGAATATGTCTCAAAAAATTGGGACAGTATTATTTTAAATATGCTCTTTGTTTTCCCTCAGTTTCTTAGCACAATTGTGTGTACTGCTGACCAGTGTTTATTTTTGTGCCATCCATGGCCAAATATTTCACCACACAGCAATGACTCCTTCTTTTTTCTTTTGTGTACTACCCAAAAAAATAGTTGGTGGATTTCTTCAAACTCGCAGCTCATGATATATTCAAAATGATGCCTTAGACTAATAAGATGGTGTTTTCCATAACCTGCTCCTACTTAGCTCGAACACCATAGACACATTGAGGCTATCAGCTATCAGTGAACACTGACATATAAAGCAGAAGTCTTCCTCAGTCTCAAGCACAGCAACACAAAACATAGTATTTGAATGGAAATGTAATCCTTCCTGTAATGTTAATTTGGAAGCTACTAGTCTTAAGTAAGGGTGATTCATCTTCATGAAGATGCCCTGCCCTTGGGTACTGCTGCAGCATCAGTCACTTCTGCCATAGCTATTCTCCTCCCCCAAACAGCTACAAATAACAAACAAAAGCAAAGGTTTTTTTAAGCCATAATTTCCTTCGAGACTTACTGTTCACAGATCCTAGCAGAAGTTTTGGCACATCCTGAGCCCCAGTCAGGATGACTGGAGTCAAGCAGATTGCAGGTTTGAAGGGATACATCGCCTCCTCCAAAAGGCACACCATTGGGAGGGCCAACAGTCCTCAGCCTGCTGCCAAAGCAAGGGCTACACAAGCCACTCAAATGGCCATTCTTCTGGTTAACACAGACAGCAGATTTTCATTTTATTTTCTTTTTTTTTTTTTTCCCTGACACACACAAATGTCTACTTATTCCATTTGGGAGATGGATATAATCCGTAAAACTCAGTGCACATAAGCCAGATGGCAGATCTGAGTAAGTTGTGACCAAAAACTTTTGAACTTTAGCCCAGTTCCACACCAGTGGAAGATGTGTCCCCAGTGTATCTGGTATCTGTGCTCATTCAGCATAGCTAAGAAGGGCACAAATAAGTCCTGTGCAAATAATTATGTTGGATCAGTTTATGCCTAACATTTATATATACCAGCCTAATTGAATTGAGTGACTAATCCCAGGGTTCATTATCTATTTCTCTATCTAAATTTCTTTTTCCTACTTATGTTCAGCACCCAGCTGTCCCCTCCTCCAAATGGCCAACCATTGCCCTGTAAAAGACTAAACATCAGCTTCCTAAACCTGTATCATGGCACAGCAATTTTCTCAGCAACAGGACATGGGGAGCTGGGTCTGTTCCTGACACTGGATGAAAGTAGGAGAAATACTGCATGGAAGTCTCAAAGGACGGAGTGTTACAACCCATCCCAGAAGGCAAAGGCAACCCAGGTTCTTATTAATAGATCCCTTGGGACGGATGATCAGTGTTTGTATATATGTAGAGTTTATTTTAGAACAATTTGGTCACAATGCAAAGCAGATATGTTGCCATTCTGGTTATTATTCTCTACAGTAACACAGGAATATGAAAGCAGAAAAATATTACTTAGGAAAAGAAAGAAAGAAAGAAAGAAAGAAAGAAAGAAAGAAAGAAAGAAAGAAAGAAAGAAAGAAAGAAAGAAAGA
>VZUI01060773.1:0-19211 GCA_013401135.1 Cettia cetti
CCCGGCCCGGCGCTCCGGCCCCTTACGCTTGGCGGGCTGCGCGCCGGCCTCGGGCGGCCCCTCCGCCGCGGCCGCCATGGGCACAGAGCCACTGACAGAGCCGCCTCCTCCGGGCCGCGCCAGGCCCGGGACCGCCCCGCGGCCGGCGCAGGGAGGAGCCCCCGGAGCCTCCGCCCCCTGAGGGGCGGCCACGGCGGATGTGCCCCGTGCGAGCGCTGCGGGGACGCGGCTGCGGGAAAGAGACAAATACAGGAGCGTAAAACGTGCTACGAGGTTACTTTGCCCCAGATGTTAAGGGCAGTGAGGCAGAACCGAGAGCGACTGGTTTATGCTCGATGCGGCTGCGCCGTCCGTGCGATCATTTCCCCCTTCCTCCACAACCGGACCGCTCATTGCCGGAGGACCGGCTGGACTCACACCGCACGCCCGGTCCAGGGGCTGCTGCCAGCCCGACCCTCACAGGCAAACTCTTCAGTCCTGTGTTTGAGGATGTTTTCCTTTGGCTTAGCTGATCCGCTTGCATCTGCAGGTCTTAGTGCGATTTAAAAGCATCTCCTCTCCTGCTGCTGAGGTGGCCAGGAGACAAAGTACCGCCAGAATAGTCGGGACTGTGGGGTCTGTGGTACATGTTGCTGTAGTTGCCACAGCAGTGTCTACCTAGGTTTTTTTCAGTCCATAGTGTAAGTAGCACTATACAGAGATAGTGCAGCTAAGAATTCAGTCTGTTGTTAAAAACTTCTGCCAGAAGTAAGTATACAATTTTTTATTTAGAAAAAAATAAAAAGGGAATTCCCTCCCCTCCTTTTAAGTAGTAAATATATTTCTTGCTGTTCACAGTTGGGGGAGAGAAGGTTTTTGGTTTCTTTTTTCTGCAGTACAACAGTATATATTTCTCTTCTTAGGTGAGATGTCTAACACCACTGCTGTTTAGTTTTTAATGAAGCTAAAATTGTTTCTGGAAGTAGCTTCCACTGAGAAGCTACTAGAAATATAACTGTTCTTTCCTAGTAATGAGTTCTTGGTCTCTGTACTGACTTCAAACTCAAATGTGTCTCCAACACATTGAGATATCTCTGTCTCTCCTCAGATGTAACAGGCACTAACAAGGGCAACACATCAATGCATAAATGCCACCATCACCTTCCACCTTGTGTGACGGAGAAGCTCACATGTTCAATGGAATATTTTGTGTATAAGCTGGCCACAGAATAATGATGATTTACAATATATAGTTTGATATGTGCCTAAGGAATTATGAGAATTATATTTTCTTAGGAAAAATCACTTATGCAAGGTATATTAATGCATTTTTTCTTAAACCCACAAGCCTGTAGAGATCATGCTCCAGAAACAGGCTTCCCATCTGAAGTCCAGCAAAGTCAGCTGGAACATTTTGGCAATCTCCAGTAGGCCCTAACAAGCTTTGGAGTTTTAACACCTGAGAAGCTGCAGGGCAAGGCAACACAGGAGTTTATGTGAACTTCCTCATAAACCGGAGTTTTGCATAGGCAATGATAAGGAAGATGACAGTCATGCAGAAGAGAGCCACTACGTTTTCCCACATTGCCCAGCTGGTAGGGGCAATTCCTTGGCTGCACAGGTATGCTTCACCAGAACACCTGCAGAAAAGCAAGGAGCACAAGTTCATATTACTATGTGGCACACATCTCCAGGTTTCACAAAGATCCTTCTATCCTCAACTCTGCAAAACAGGTGATAGAAATAGAGAACCCATCACCAAATAAAACTCAAGGGACAAATCTAGATCTCTAGTTCTCATAATTTTTCAGTAGCAATCTAATTGTTCTTTATAGATAACTGGCAATTTATAAGGAAACCTCAGAACCACCTTAAACCGTGGTAAGTACAGAAGCATTAATTTCCCCTCAACAATCACTGGAAGTCCAAAAGCTGTGGAACCAGTCCTCTATCACTGCTCCCTGCAAAATACTCAGTTTGCCATCTCTCTAGTATGGGTCATGAAATTGTTGCACTGCTACAGCTTAAGGTATGAGTAGCCAAGAGTATTTCAAATGGGGAAAAATGGAGCACTACAAGAGAGGGATCTCTCTGTATGTGCAGGGAGGTTAATATT
This sequence comes from Cettia cetti, assembly GCA_013401135.1. Lineage (NCBI taxonomy): Eukaryota > Metazoa > Chordata > Aves > Passeriformes > Sylviidae > Cettia > Cettia cetti. The sequence continues at coordinate 2,096 of VZUI01060773.1, forward strand.
TACCAACAAGTTCTGTGGGGGAGGCATGTTTCTGATCACAGGTGTACTGTTTTCCAGCAACTCTGTAGCTGTCCACACACTGCATTTTCATTGTCAAGTGACACTGGATTTGTTTAGGAAAACTGATCAATCAGGGCTAGATTATCAAACACAAAACTTAATTTAGCTCATCTGCCTATTTTTACAAGTAAATTTCATCCCTACTTGACTCTTGGGTAATTGTTGAGTTTTACTGTATAATCCTAAAATACATTGCTTTGGGACATGTCACTGAGACTGCCTTGTAGTGGTTATTTTGTGAATAGTATAAAAATTTGACACAGTCAAACTTCTGCAAGTCACCATGATCCAGGCCCAGAACCACCACGAGTTACTTACATTTCTTCTGAAATATTGGGGGGACAAGTGCCTGTATCTCCCACAAAAACTGTAGCATTTGGATTCTTCTCACCACAGAAATAGAGATCTCTGTACTCATTCACCTGAAGAGCCTAGGGAAAGAGGCAGACAAGATTTTTGCAGAATTCATGGTTTGAGGTGTTAAAACTGAAACACTTTAAATGAACTTGATTATTAAAATACACATACCACCATTCTTGGAATCATATGCTCATGTTCCTTTTTATTTTCAAGCTCTTAATCACTACCTTTCTTAGTAGGAACTACTCCAAGTTCTACATGCAGGGTGCTTTGGCGTCCCAGGCCTTGGCTTCAAAGTTACTTAGCCACGGGTTCTGTCTTGCCAGCTACAAGTTCCTGTTCATCCACTTTCACCTGGGTCAATCCACTGATCCAGAAAACCTTGTGGCTGCATGCAGACACCCCAGCACCACCACACGGCAGGCATGGCACAGTCAGCCAAAGCAAGAAGTGCAAGGTTCCCCAGCACTGGCATCCTGCACTCACTGCTATCTCAGAGGACATTTCCACATTGAGTAACACTGATAAAATACCTCAGTGATACCCAAACAATGAGGTCTCACACATCTCCCACCCTGCACCAGCTCCAGCATTCATTTCAGTCATTGTTACTCAAAGTAGGACACTATTCCTTCCAAAGAGGCTTAGCCAGGATGAAAATAGTAGATGGAAACACAGCTCCCACCTGTGACCTGCTCTATCTATTTACTGTGTTTTAAGCAGCTGCACCCTTAGATTTCTGGTAGCCAAGCTCCTTACTATTCAGAAAAGTCAAATTTCACTTCAGAAGCCACGCTGAAGACTGAGACACTTGTGCACTATAGTAAATCCTTTAACCAGTTGGAAAGTCATTGGGCCCAGACTGGCCACCCATACAGTAGTGTCTGGGGAGGCAGTACAATATTTGATTTTATTCTAAACCATAGGGATCAACTATTCAGGCTAGGAATTAGTGCCTGACTGGACAGCTTGCTCTGCTGCTGTCCAAGCAGCACTAATTCTGTAGCACAAAGTGTTTATTCAGTCTCTGAGAAACTTCCAGCTCTCACACAGAGTTTCAACTTTTGCTTCCTTTTTGAGGCCAGCTGGTTTGTTCTTTTTTTTTTAACCACGTTCATGCAATGAAACAAACCAAATCTGTCTTGTAAGAGATTTTCATACTTTACACTCGAAACCTCTCCAGGAAGCAGCAGTGTGGCTACATTATTCAGAGGAGACCAATGCTACTTTCTACTCACAGTGAGGCCATATCGGGGGATGCTGAAGTACTTGAGCCAGTTCAGCCAGCCCATTACTGAAGGGAGATTCACTAAGAGGCCAGAAAAGATCTGAAATAGAACAAAAGAAATTGATGAGTCACAAACTCTGTTTACTGCAAATAATACTGTTCCTGCACAGATGCTGCAGTTCCCAGCAGAGGTGCACTGCAATTGATGGACCTATTACTGCTGTCATGCCTGTACCCACAGACATGAGTCGGAGCCTTGCAGCACTCCCACGCTGCTGGCCCAACAGCACACCCAAGCACCTCAGCTGAACTGCTTGCAAAGGGGTCAGAAAGGTTTTCTACATCCACATATGAGCTAAGAAGCATGATCACTTCTTACTCAGGAGGACTGTCCTATGGTAGAGCTAGCCAGAGGTTAAAGAAGGATGACTGGGAGATGAGAAAGTAGAGAATCGAAAAGGAGAAAAATGGGGAACCTTAAGAGCTGTTAGTACTTCTGTCTTCCCCTCTGTCTTACATCTTCTATCCATGTTTTCTCTTGTCTGGAATAAGATTTGCTTTTACTTCTTAGCACAAGTAGTCTTCATAGCTAAACGTGACGCTTCAGCTTCTGCTTCATCACAAGTGATCTTGTGCTTACCCCACTGACTTTCAAGACATGCACATGCCACTCCTTATACACTGTGACTTAACTCAATGTACATCAGCTGCCCTTCACTACACATGCACACCTCTCACCCACAGTGGGCAGTTGAAGCAGTGCACTATTACTAGGCTTACTGCAAAAGCAGGTTAAATTGCAAATTGAAGAATAAGGGATGTACTGTGGCTCAGAGCTTGTACACTGACAGTGACCAGGAATCATCTAACAAGAAATATGTAACTTGGTAGGTTTCATAGTCAAGAAGTTTTATCACTACAATCATCTTTTTGAAAAAGAATTCACAGCTCTCATCTACGAGTAGTCAAAATTCCTTTCTCTCTCTTTCTTGTTCTCTTCCTTGAAAGTCCTTGGGGAAGAGTATTGAAGTAATTTCTCGAACCCCAGGGCAATATTGAATTACAAAAAATAGAGGGTTTGTGCCTTCTAATCCCACTTGGGCAGCAAAAATTAATGCAAAAAAATCAACAGATCTAAAATTTATTTCAAGGCTTTTTCCTTTTAAATGATCTAGTTGATCACTTAGATTTCTAATTCTGAAAATCTACAATTTTTTAAAATCAATCTTTGTAAGGACAATTTAATAAAAACAAATAACATTTGTTTCGGGCACACTGTTTGGAAAGTTGTGGTGGCATCACAAGTACTGAACTGCACCCAACCCTTAGACTACAAGCTGGCAGAAATGTATCTTTGACTACAGTGACAATAAAATCCCAAGCATAGGGCTGACGTGCCACTGGACTATGGATAGTTTAGCCTGCCTAGGGCTAGCTCAACCCAGTCCTCTCAGCTGGTCTCAGCTCTTCCCTCCCCTCCAACAAAGGAGCACAAATCACCTAATATACCTACAAGCATCAGGACAAAACAAATGGTGATGAGCAGATTGGCCACAGCCACCACATCCATCCCAGCACTGATAGCCAGGGACATGGCTGTGGCAGTGTAGGACACCAGTATCAAGGTCAGCATGAAGAAGAAGAACCGCCCTGCAACAGCTTGGTATCCTGTCAAAAAAACAGAAAAGTAAGAGTCCAGTAAACAAACACATTATGAATTCCAGAGAGGTACCCTTGGATTCCTACACAAGACAGGCAAATCAGGAAGAAAGACCAAGTTCGGAGTTGGCAGGAACTATACAAGCTTCAAAGGCCCGAAGAGCATTACCAAAAGATGTTGTCAGGCAGGTCCCTGTGTTAGATTGCTGGTGTCTCTGCCCCTGCCCCAGAGTCCTCCAAAGTTATGATGCCAAGCAGTTAAATCAGCTGGAGGTTCAAGTAGCAGTATGTTATAGATACAGGAATCTGGCTAAGTCAGAAATCAATTGTGTTGGAAGATGACAGGTTCAATGAAAGCATCAATTCTTTACCAATCATCCAGTAACTGATGCATGAGAATATGATGGCTGGAGTAGTTCTCATGGGCAGCAGATCTCCTATCATCAAGGCCAGGAAGTAGGCAGACACACGGTAATATCCACTGGTGTACTGATGGCTGCGAGGACAGGAAGGAGGGGAGTTGTACAGGTTTAGAGGTTCTGTAGGAAGCAGGCTCAGAGTGCGTGTTTGGTTTGTCCTGATTTGTTTTCTGTTCTTTCTACCACTGACTTCTCTCTATGCAAATTGCTTATATTCTCTGTGCTACCATTGACACTCTAGGAACTAAGGGCTGATCTGTCTCTCAGACCCTGCAGTGAAACTGACAGCTGTCCAAGGAAACTGAATGAAAGACTGTGTGATTGCTAAGTAAAATATCATAAAAAAACTCCTAAGTCTCTTTTTGAAGAAAAATATCCTTAATACAAGAGCACAAGGAAGCATTAGACTTCTATAAGCTGGAGGAACACTTCATCCACTGCTAACTCATACAGCTGCTTCCAGGGAAGAAGGAATTATACCCAATGGGAAAACACCTTTGGGACATCAACTCACCTCCACTTCACAGGGCAATTAAATGTCATTATGATTGTTTTACTGCTTAATGAAGCTCATGAAAAGATGCTTCAACAGGTGAGGTGCCTAAATCTCCATAGACACAGCTGGTAAACTACACTGGCAAGCAGGGCAGATTAGCAAGAAATGGCAATGTGGGGGGATTTCACTCCTGAGCAGCTGTTAGGGACAATATCAAGTTGCTCTGAGCAGCCTGTGGGTGGACATGAACATTCCAGGCATAAATCTCCAGTTTCCTTTTTACTGCATAGGATCTGTCTCTTGCCCTTGTATTGCATGAGCTGGATGCATCTCCAAACTACACTTTCAACAAATATGTATGTATATATGTGTGTATACTGTATCTACACACATTTACATATATACACACACATACAAAAACATATACATATATGTATATATATAATATATAAAAATATAATTATATATTACACATAAATACAATTATAAGTAAATAAAAGTAACAAATACATTAACTATATTAAATGGTATCTTAATTACTTATAACAATGATGTAATAATCAAGCATATCCCTCTAAACAGAGAGATGCACTTGATTATTAACAAGCTCTTGTAAGCCAGACAGCAGTCCCTTTATCTGAGCATCCCTTGCAAAATTTTTCCAAGAACTCTCCCTTCATTTTCACACAGTCTTGCCACTTTAGGACCATTGCAAGACTGTGTGTCAGCCCTTGTGAGAAAGAGGGCAGAAAGGATTCACAGTTTGCAGGATTCACATGCAGACCTCCAAACCAGCTGCTACCAAAAGTGGTAAGAAAAGCAGTAAACTCTCACACAGCAAGCAAGTAAAAGCATTTCCTCCTTCCCCCAGCTCTTAGCATTTCCTGCTCTACAGACTAACTTAGCATTGATATTACAATCTGATGTTGCAAGGGAGCAATCAAGTCTTTGGTGATAATAATTTTGTTCAGCATGTAAGATACTGCCCCATCTCATTCCAGGATATGAGACAGTCCAAGTGCCTTACTACTTACACAAATAGTTTCTTGTCTCTGATGAATAACTCAATTGCAGAGACACTGGAAAAACACTGGTTAGTAGTGACAAAAAACAAGGATCCAACCCTAGAAGGCAAAACAGAACAGTGGAAAAGTGAGGGAACAACCACATCAAACACTGGCAGCTTCAAACATCATCATACCATCAAGTCAGTGCTTTTCTCTGTCCACAGAATGGAGACATTTAATTGTGCTACTGTAAATCTTAGCTGTATCCTTTATCTTCCCTTTTACAGCCCCTTTGTACTTATGTACAAGCCTGACACAACTGTGGCCCCTTTAGGACCTCTGGCAATTCCATGCTGCAGTGCACTGAGACTTGTGAACTCAGCTCTCCTTTGTATTTCAAGTGGATCCCAAGGCCTTCCTCCTCTGTGCCTCAAACCTGACTGCTACAGATAGAATAATGTGCCAAGCTGTGGTTTTTCATAGAATAATGTGCCAAGCTGTGGCTTTTCATCTTACCGATTCTGAATGCCACTTCGGTCCAGTTTTACACCAAAAAAGATAGCACCCACAACCAGGGCTAGAATTATGGTCACTGCAATCTGGAAGTGGAAAGAAGAAAGGAAGAAGGAAATCCTTCAGTAAAAAAATTAGAAACTAACATTATTAAGTCATATACAGGGTTTAAGATTCACACCTGCCTAAAGCCTTGCTCTTAAGAGGCAATTGTATACCTATGACACACACAATTAAAATCCTTATGACAATTTTACAGATTTTATCCTTTTCACTTTTCTACTTCATTCTTCGGCCAGTTTAGTAGAAACACACTTATAGAATAACTGAGTTCAAAGTAAAGCACAAAATTAGCATCACCCTAGAAGATGTGACCCAGAGAACAGAGCACTTTCCCTTCACCCCAATCTTCAGTGCAGTAGTCCTTATGCTTAACTAAACTGGAGATTTTTTCCAAAGGCCACAAAGCTAGCTGAGCATCTCACTCCACTTACATGGCAGTGGCACAGGACTTTTCTGTTTCCCTAACTGCCCTTGAAAACATGACCCTGTCGTACAAACTGCAGATTATGGGACAGAGAGTCTGAGACTTTTAGCAGCCTTTACCTACTTGTGCAATGGAGGCCTGTGGGTTCCTGATGAGATTTTTCAGAGAACGTTTGGACACCCAGTACAGCTGAGTGAGGAATCCATTTGCATAGGTAATCTCATGCTCCTGCTTGGATAGTCTCTGCTTGCTTCCCCGTCCGAGCTCCACTTTCCCCAGTGCTTCCTTTGTGCTCTGATATAGGCTGGAGCTGAGATATTTCTGGTGCAGCACATCTACCACACTGCCATCCATGTCGTCTTCTGCCACTCCATTTTCACTGCTCACTTCTGAATAGAAAAACAAGATATGGCTTGTGATTCCCTGTGAACCTGACCTTCAGATATGGCCCATCAACAAGCTCAGCAATTCTGGAGGCTGAAGAAAAAGGCAGAAATGCCCAGAGAATTTCAGTTCTTCAAGCCTTAGCTCTGAGTTTAAGAGGCTAGCTCGAGTGAGAGGTTTTCCCCACATTTTTAATCAAACCTAGCTAATTTGCCCGTTCTTTCTGGCACAAAATGGTCATATTCTTGTAACATGACACCAGAAAACCTTTTTTCATTGAATTTGGGAAAAATCAATGTTTGCTCTGATTCACACCACCAAAAACAGCTTTACAAAATCTGTTCTCTTATAGTCCTTCAGTCAACAATGTGCTACATGATCCCCAAAGAGTACTTCCAAACATTTCACTCACTATATTGGTAGAGAATTTGTTCTCTAATAGTTACAATCTCTTTCACTCTCCTGTAAATCCAACACTCCTTAGCCTATCTACCTTGTCTTCTCTGCAGCAGCCTCTTATGTCACTGAAAACTGGTCAGCGGCCTCTTGAGACTAAGCAGTTCTAAGTTTCCCAGTCTTTCCCTCAAAGGTTTTTTGACTTCTGGTATTTGTCATTGCTCTCATATACTACTGATGTGAAAAAATCCATTTAAAAAGCTTTTTGATCTCTTTAAAGAAGCCCAAAACAAAGTACATCTATTAGTAGGAAAAACAGAAAGATAATGAAATGCCCTTAGACTCGGAAAAACCCAGAGAATAAAAGCTTGCCATCACCATATACAATTTCCGTTCTACACCTAGCCAGCAGTAGATTTCTCCTTTGCAATTTACCTTTTCCTGTGTCCACTGGTCTGTGATCTTCCTTGCTTGCTGCCACAGCAGTTGAATCACCATTTATGACATCAAGGAAGAAGTCAGCTGGATTATTGAAGGGTTCACATTCATATCCTTAAAAAAACCAAAAACATAACAGATCAAACCAAAACCACACATACAGCGTGTTTGCATTGCACAGGGCACATCTCAGAAGGTTAGGTCTAATACTACATTCCACAACCTTGTTACCAGAAAACTTCACTGCTTTTCCTAAGTGCTACTTTACAGCACCAGATGGACAGGATTTAGGAGATGGTGAATCCGGGGTGTCTAAAGTGCTTCAAAGCTGCTTATGCACTGATTTCAGGTGAGGAGGAATATCTAACTTGCTTCTACCTCAGCTCAGTATGGACAATTCTTGCCTCCTTCCCAGGGCTGTTCACCCACATTCCACTCTGAAAGACACACAGTTCCTCAGCAGAGGTTCCCAGATGTCTGTTCTACAGCCTCAGATATTTCTTCTAGAGGGTCAACTCTTGTTGGTTTCCCTGGTCACAAGGATGAGGAAAGGCTGTCCAAGAGCAGCTTCTTATAATACAGTTCTAAGTATGGGACAAGGAGGAAATTAAAAACAAACAAACCCAAAGATGCTTCTACAGCTTCCCTGAGAGAAAGGAAGTGGGCTATTAAGAGGAGGAACAGAAGTACTGACATTGGTTAAAGCACCTCCCTCAAAGCCAGGGAAAGCTTACAATCTAATGCATCCACGGTTGCATCTATAGATTGGCAGTCCACTCCATATTCTCTGTTCATTATATTCAACACGCTCACCCTGCTTACCAGGAGAGAGTGCAGCCACCCAACAACGCAACTATTAACCCATCTTAAGGCACATCATAATTTTGTCCTCTTGGTTGCCCACCTGCATTCAGTCTAGAGTGTATTTTTGGATCAATCTGTAAAGATTGCTGCTAATCTGCAGGCTGTGGTTCAAAAACCACCGGATCTGCCACCAAGGCCTGGTACAACTACAAGCATTAACTTGTCCGTTGGACATCATGCTTATATATGTCCAAGTGATTGGCTTTTCTCCTTATGCAAGGCAAAATAAAGGTGAGAGCCATGCTCTCTTGTCTGAAAATTTTTGAGTTTCTCATTCTGCCTTTCCTGTTCTAACATAACACTGCTCAGACTATATGTGTACAGCCTCTAACATCCTAGTGATAGAAAAGCATGGGCCTGTAATCGCATGCTAGGGCAAGAATCTACACGCAGATTTAAGTTATGAGCCAGCTGCTTTTGCTCTTAGCATGGAAGACTCACCAATAGAACTGAAGTACTCCAGGGCATGCTTTGCAGGACCATGGTACAGCACCTTTCCTGAAGCCAGCAATGTCAGACTGTCAAACAGCTTGAATATGGAGTAACGGGGCTGATGGATGGAAAATATGATGGTTCGCCCTCTTCTTGAGAGCCTGAAATAGAAACAAAACATATCTTAAGTACACCACGCTTTGAATTTCAGGAAGGCAAACCCCAAGTATCAAAATCCAAGACAAATACGTGGCAACTTCTCAGGATCTGGACCCAGAGAAATCTTCTCTCCCTTCTCTGTCACTCTGTCAGATGCTGCCTTGCAAGACTTTCAAGACAGCACCCATCATTACAGGAGACCATCACTGCAGTCCAGGTAGCCAAAGTATGATGTAGTCTGCAGCTAGCAAAGCCTGAGGCCACAGCTGTGTATAAACTCTCCTTACATGTTTTTTATACCAGATGTCAACCTGACTAACTGGAACAGTCCTACTGCACTCAATGGCAGTACCAGGTGTTACTTATCAGGCTGTGGAAGTCTGGCCAACTGAGATCTCTCTTAGCTCTTCTGCTGAAGATTTACTCTAAGGAAAACTCAAAACAAGTTTTCCTTGAGGTTTGTCAGATTCTCTTTCAAGTGCTTTAGCACTGATGCCCAACAAGGACCTTGATGATGAAAGACCTATATACACGAACACCAGAACAAAGCAACCCCCACAAGCAAAACCAGACAACATGCCACAAACCCAAGACAAGGATTAGAAAATTATTCTCATTAAACAAGCCTCTTTCGTCCTCCTTGCTTGTAACTTTGTTCTAATTGTCAGAAGAAAGTTCACCTCCAAAACATAAGACACTTGAGGGTAAATCTGCAGGTGAATCTTTATCTGAGTTCAAGATTGTTGTCAGGTCCCAGACTCAGATGGAAGGCCAAGAATTTATAATTTCAAGGCCTGACCTCCCAGTTCACCCTTCATTGTGGCAAAGGGAAGCTGTCCAAGCTACATCTGCTTTTTGGGCTCCAATCCAATGCTTGCTGTGGAAAGATTCCCATAAGCTTAAAAAGGCTTTGGAAGAGGCCCAAACAAATAATTTACCACTAATTCTGAGTATATTTGTCTAGGGGTTTTTTGTTGTTGCTGGTTTTGTTTTGTTGTTTGTTTTTTTTTTAAGGAGCACTAGACCTACTCAGTCATAAGAACATTCCTATTTTTACTACTGAGTTGACAACCAAATTGCAACACAGCCCTAAAGAATTGACTCTTACTTCTTCAGAAGGATGAGGACTGCATTGGCTGTGCTGGCATCAAGGCCAGTTGTTGGTTCATCCAGAAAAAGGACTGGTGGCTCTGTGATGAGCTCCATTCCAATGTTGGTTCTCTTCCGTTCCCCTCCAGACACTCCCCGGATCAATTCAGTTCCTACCTGCAAGCAGAAGAAATCAATTTGCAACAAGACCCAGTCAGTACATGATCTGGAGCTGTGGGCTTTCCATACTCAGCAGCCATTTTAATTTTCAGAGTCCTTTTAATGAACTGTAGGGCCAGCAGCAGGTGAGTTTGACCCGGTGTGAGGGACTGTGTAGCAGTATGCAGAACCTCATTTTCAGAGGCACCAGGTGCCTTATGACTTTAGGGAACAAGGATGACACTGACAAGGAGTGTCAAGGAGAGTAAGGCCACAGCATTCAGAGGAGGCATTGGTGTGTGGGGATGCCTTTTTTTGGTAGCTTGCCTGTTAATACAAGCTCTGCACAGAATTTTTCCATCAGAGACCAGTTTTCCATCCCTCTGAGCTTTCAGAAATGAGAAAACAATTTTCTTGTCTTGTTTCACAAAGCCAGGAAGTGACTGAACAACTTTCCAAGATGCAATGACTAAGTGACTCTTTCCCTTCTGAATTTATACAACATGCTGGACATGGCCCAAAATCTTCCCCTTTTAGAAGCAAATACAAATACCTCTCTCCAAGCTGCCTTCTGAGCTGGAGACTGATTTCTTGCATACAATATGGTTTAGTCAGATTCCTGTTTAGCTTCCAGTAACTGCACTACATACACCATACTGCCCAGAGAGAAGTCATTCAGTTTCCAGAGGTAGTATGATTTCTGAGAAAGGTGTTCTTGCTGCTCACCTTAGCATCAGCCACTTTGCTTAATCCCAGCTCATTGATTATCTGGGTGACTCGCTCTTCCTTCTCTTTAATGCTGATGGAGCTGGGCAGTCGCAGCGCAGCAGAGAACTGCAGGTTCTCCCTCACTGTCATTGTGCCCATAACAACATCATCCTGAAAGTACAAATGGACAGTTGGAAAGGCTCCTCAGCTGCTGAGTGGGCACCAAAGTCCCTTAGTGGCAGTTACCAGATAAGCTGTTTGCAAATCACAGTGGAACCTGGACTGAAGGACAACTCCTTCAAATTTTACATGACATGAAATTCAAAGTCCTTCAGTAGCAGTCAAGGGGGGACTGCAGCTCTGCAGGCCCACAGCTTAAACCAAGCACCCCCTCAGCCTGCTTTCAGGCTGAGATGTTCAAGTACAGACACTGCCACTTTGTACTGCATGTGCATTTTTCTTACTAGTCAAAGTGAGGCAGAGCAGGTAGTGATTTTGTAGAGTTCAACTTCTGTCAGTCCAGCTGGAGCCAAAGGACATTGCTAATTCTCAGTGTTCAAGGTAGACACACTCAGGGAATCACTCTGGTCAGCTCTGTGCCCAATTATAAAACATACCTCGTTGTGGTCCAGAGCACCTGCTGAGTTCAGCTACCAACAAGGAGCTTTCCCCAGCTCCTCACTGGCAGCAGTTTCTTAGAGAAGCAATAATATTGCACCAAGATGCTCCTGGCATGTCTCAGCTATGTAAAACTCTTGGACCTAAGGCTTTATTCTAAGGGTTACAAATCTTCAACAGTCATGTGCACTTTGAGGGAGAATCAAATCTATCCAGCTGACAGACCTGAACAAGCTACAGCAACCTGCAACAACCATGAGCCAAACAAAGACGTCATCAGGTCCATTCAGAGCTCCATGCATCTCCATCACTCCCACTTTGGTATTTGTACCAATTCTGTATCTTACCATTTGAGGAGAAAAGGGCTGCAACACTGGGTAGGTGCTGAGAAACATGCCTGTTCCATCAGCCATCTTTGGAAAACATCTCCTAAGCTGAAGGGCAGCAGATTCTTGCCTGCTTTCAGACTCTGCCTACATCAGATGTAGTGCATCACTGGCACACATGATATACTAGCCAACCATGTTTGGCACTGGAGTTAACAGAAGAAGACAAAAATGTGCTGCTTTGCTGCCAAAGATGGTTTAGGCATTTCATAACTTCCCTTCTCACAACCCCTCAGTCTCTGACTCCAGCCTCCCATTCTCCACTCTCAGATCCACCAATACAACTGTTGGGTCACTACACTGGAAATAAAACTGTGAATTTAAGCTTAATACCAAACATAACCATCAGTGCCATGATACCTTCACTCTCAGAGTATGAATGGAGAGACCACCAGCAGTTTTATAGGGATAACATATGACTTAGCATGCCTATATGCTTATCTGCATAAAAATGATCCTATAATTATATATTTAGGACTTCAGTGTTTGTAGTTTTTGGTCCATCTTTACTGATCCAGGGAATATTGCATGGGATGGGAAGGGGGAGAGACCATTTAATGTTTCACCAAGTTGCTTATCATTTTAAGGTTATGTTTGGTTGCTTTGGACATTTGTGAGACAAATGTCTCAAACTGGGACCACTTGCGAGAAACTTACTGGCTCTTCACCAGCCACTGAGGATTTGGGGACCTCTGACCTGCAGGATCAAGATTTAGCACCAGTCTCATCCCACAGATCTTCCTGGATCCCCCCAGCTGGCAGCTTTCAGCTGCCTGTGTCACATCTGCCAGCAGTCAGAACCCTGGATGGCTTCCAGATTTGGCTGCTCATACAATTGCCAAGAATCCCCTTCTCCCGGAGTCCCCCAGGGCTTTGAGGGTCTATTATTGGTCCAGGCCTCCACCCACTTCCGCAGATTCAGCTGGCTTTTCCTGTCTCTGAGTGGAATGAACCTCTGTCACAGCCAGCTAGAATCAGAGGAAGAACAGCAGGGATCTATTTATTTCCTAGAATTATTGTCTGATAGTTTGAAGGTACTTCTGCCAGCTAGAACTGCTTCTGAGTTAAACAACAAGAGATTTTGGGTGTCATGGTTTTTTTCCTCTCTTTTTAAAAAATCTTTGCTAGCACTTCAGCATAGAGCCCAAAGGACAAGTCACAGTAGCCCAGCAGTTTGGGCAATCATGTGGAGCGGGATGACACACCTCTGTGCTTGACTAGGTTGGAGTAACAGTTTGATCTTATTGTCTTCCATATCCCAGATAAGAACTAAAAACTGTAACATCTGAGTTATCTAATTAGGCTCTGTAAGGATCACTGAAAATTACCTAAACTAGTCATTCATGTTTCCTCATCTTATGTGGTCTTCCATCCCAAGGTCTCTCAGGCCTCCAGGAAGGCAGTTACTCACCTGCACAACATATCCTGAGATGCACTTGAAATTTGGAGGTTGTGGGATGCCATCTATAAGCACTTCTCCAGACAGACCTGCCGGGTCTTTTCTGGCAGCCAGCACATCTAGGAGACTTCAGACAAACACCAGACATTAGGTTTTGCAGTAACTGCTGCTTTTACCCTTGACTGGGTAAGTACCACCAGCCAGGACTGAATTACAGCCTGCTAACAGTGTGCTGCAAACCAGAGGGCACAGGAAGGGGCTTCCCCTACTCTGCAGGCTTTAGCTCTTTGTACAGAAAGCCTGGTGTACATCCAGGATTTTCCAGCACACGGTGTGCCACAGCAGTATGGCAGTGTACAGACACTCAAAATTCACAACAGTCAACCCCCTACAGACATAAACTTGGTCTGTGTATTTACAGATAACCTCAAATGCACAGAGACAAAAGCACCCTGCTGAGTTGTTGCAGACTGCTCTCCAGCCAGGGGAGCACTGAACTAACTTCTCTGATCTCAAGGAAATTAATCCATATGGGTGTAAACAAGACAAGATTAATTCTAGAAAGTAATTTTTTTTCAGCTATCACTGGATTCTCCTTACTGCCAATGCAGAGGCCAGCCTGTCTGCCAGATGAGTAAACTGCCCTGATGAAGCACTGCTCTCGAAAGCATCCTGATTAAACAGCAGTCTCCTTAGAAAAGATCAATGGTCACCACAAAGACACACCTGTGTGAACCCTGGCCACATTTGAGAGCATCTGACATTCTTAAAGTCAGAGAGTGACAAAAAGCTCTCTTACCAAAGGAGAGAAAACAGCATTAGCACTGGATGGAGATGGTCTACATGGTATTTCTCTGTGCTTTCATCCAAACAATTAAAGAATGTGTGCACCCTCACACATTCTGTGGCTTGGCAGGCCACAGCCAAGTTGGGGTAAGGATCCAGAGCATCCTACAGACTGCATTACACCATATTCCTGTCAGTAGTCAGAGAGAGGTCTGGCGTAGCAGCTTCAAGGAAGTCTTGTTGCAAAGAGTTCAGAGAGGGTGATATCTTCCATGCCCTAGGGGAGCTTGTACCCCATCCCACAACCCATTACCAGTCAGAACAGAGCCTACATCTGAGGTCCAGTCACCCCAGTTCTGCCTGGTAGATTAACTCAATCCATCACCAAAGATGTGTGCAGTAATACAGAGCACCAGCTGGAGCAGATGAGGGGTGTGACACAGTCATGGTGCAAGAACTTCAGCAAAGCTGACAGAGGGGCAGGAGGTCAAACTGCATCACCAGATTTCTCAAAGGCATGCAGAGGTCTAAGCAGGCAGATACCTCACATCTCCCCTAACCCTCAGAATCCCAAACATACTTTGAACAGCTAACTGTTCATTTAAAGAAGCAGAAGGTACTTACGAAGATTTCCCACTCCCTGTTGGCCCCAGGATAGCATTCAAGCCTGGCTTCATAATGCCACTGGAAGAAGGAAAAAGTTGTTTACAAATAAGGACATTTACAAGGACCACCCATTTGCAGATTTTAGTAGATGTGAGATGTGAACACAATGCTGCTGAAAGAAAAACTTTCTTAAAAAGTTTTCTTAAAAACTTCTTAAATCTGAAATCAATAAGCATTTTTCCTTTCTGTCCAAGACTGCCAGTTAGAGCAGAATCAGAAATGGACATAAAAAGCAATCTACAAAAGACAGAAAATAAATGTCTTCCCTGCTCAGCAGGATCTTGAAAAGAAGCAACAACTGCTCTCTGTTGCTCATTTCCTCTGACTGCACCTTGAACCATCACTAATGGAACCCTCAGATCTTCTGGCAGAAGAGTTCACACAAGTTTGGTCCTAATTTGCTCAGATCAATAACTGAAGCTGCTTCAGCTATATCCCAGCTATTTTGCCTAAAAGCAAATCGAAGTGGGTACATGAACTGTTGACTGGCAGGAGGGCAGCAAGTTCTGTACCAGCACAGCTGGATCTGGAAGGTGACACGAGGTCACTGGTTCACAGCAGCAGATTAATGCCTACCCTCTAGTATTTCATTTAAGCAAACACTTACTTAACATTATGAAGGATCTTCTTTTCCACGAATTTCCGTTTACAAAGGAATCCACTGGGCTGCTTAACAGAGTAATGGATGTTATGGAAACTCACAACAGAGCCACGAGGAGATCGGAGGGACTCTTGTGTTGGAACAGAACGTTGGAAGTTGCCTGCTCCTCCCTCTTCTCCAACAGAAATAATGCTGTGATCGAATGTGTCTGACATCATGTCCTTGTTACACAGGTCAAGTTCCACTGCATGGAGATTTTTGAGGTCACTGCTGTTTTGAGCTGTTCCCATCTGTTTAGACGAAGAACACAGAAACACGTGGGGAAGGAGACATGAACGAAGATTTCTCCAGAAAGTGTCTTGGAAGAGCAAGTTCATGCACACCACACCAATCGTACACATGCCAAGTTTCCAAAAGGATGGACATCCGCACCGGAAGACATCCAGTAGTCCCCAAGGCACGGAAACCCTCAAATTTAGAACTAACCTTTAAGAACAAGAAGGATGTCCTTGAAGTAAATGATGCTTGCTCAAAGGGCATCTAATGAGGCAAAACCAGGCCTACCTATGATGATCACCATCTTTTGCAACACAATCTCCTACTAATGGAAGCTGTTACCACTGAAAGAGAGTCAAGCTCACCTTCTTCAGCCACAACAAGCTTAACCCCTACCCCCCAACAAAGACAGCAGGGAAAGCCCATTAATGAATCCATATAAAGAACCATAGCAAGAAAAATATTTGTGTTTATGAAAATGAAGGCCAGTCACAAGCATCTTGTTTGCTGCACAAGTCTGTTTCAGAGATACTAATGTGATTAAAATAACAATTACACGTGCTAAAAATTTCTGTGATGCAGGGGAAAGCCAAGGTGCTTATCAGGTTAAAAGAGCAAGAAGAAAGGCCTGTCCACAAACACATCCATTGCTAGTTCCTTGAATTTTGTGTGAAGGTAGAAGTATCCCACCAACCAACCCCCTTCCCACCATCTGCACTTCTTTCACCAGGACTGAGAGGGTGATAATTAGTAGGACCACAACTACAGCAGTAGTAGATTTCTAAAGGACTGAGAGATGGTCACCTTATGAGGAAACTGGAGCTACAAAAGCCAGGTTTAAAGAAAAGGGAACTCCTCTCTGCCTCTTCCTATCACTGAAAGCTCAACAATTTGCAGAAGTTTTTTCCTGTATAAGTAAAGTAAAAACAAGGGGCAAAGGAAGGGTTGTTTAGTTTGGACCCATACTGAACTCGAAGGCTGGTCACCCCTGGGAAATACTTGCTTATGGGAGACAACACAGGATATGCTGGTTACATCAGCAAGAGATGGCTTATACACTTGAAAGGTTGCACAACAGATGATGGGGGGGAAAAAAAACCCAACAGGATGACAGTGACAGTAGGGACAAAGACCTTGTTAGACTTTTGTACATTTTTTTCTTGTATCTGTCCTGGTTTTTTTCTGTGGTTTAGTTCACCGTACAACCTTTATTTAATGCAGGTTTTTGTAAAGATACCGATTAGCACGGGCAAGCGGATATGCGTACGGACGGCAGGAGGACGAGAAAAGCCCAGCAGAGGCTACAGGTAGGTTCGGGCTGCAGCAGCACCTCGCAGCAGCACCTCACGGCAGCGCCCCTCTGTCTCCCACCCACGTCCCGCGGGCCGGTTTCGCCACTAAAGCACGACCCGACCCGGCCGACCACGCTCCGCTCTCCTCCCCCAGCCCGCGCCCGGCGGCGCAGCCCCGGCCCCGCCAGGAGCGCTGCTCGGCCGCCCCCGCCCCGGCCCGGCCCGGCCCGGCCC